>CAMPET010000098.1:222200-242060 GCA_946803715.1 Beroe ovata
TGTGTGTGTGTGTGTGTGTGTTTGCGTGCGAGGAACACATAATATCTTTGCGAGGAGTTAAAATACTGCTGCTTCCTTGACATTGATCAACGCTACCTCTTATCACCAACAACACACACATATAGCATATCTTATGCCAGTAAAAATGTAAGGGAATCACTACAGTCCGCAAAAAACCAGCATTTTACAGGAATGCTAGCCTCAGTCGGTCGTGTTTAACATTCTTTCGCAGAGTATAATATACCAGCTATAGTGACCTTAAGCTAGTAGACATTTAATGACGAATATTGAGGTAATTACTTATTAGGTAGCTTCATTCCTACATACAGTTTTAGTGGCCTATATAATATGGTGTGACAATGTACTGGTGACGGCTGTGGTGTTAGCTGGTGTAAAACTCACTTCCAACATTCTCCTGCAGCCTCTCCCAGTGACCTGGTGGTCGCACCTATGACAGGAGGGAAAATTCAGTTAGATTTCGAAAACTAGCTTTCCTGTTTCATATTGATTGATCCCTGTTACGATGTGCAGCTGGTTAGGAACTCCTGGTTAGTGCCTAACATACCTGTATCTCGAGTCGAATCAGTGGGAGATTGCCAGCAACCCGATCCACAACCTGTCCTTCACCCAAATCTACAGTCTTGCTGTCGACTTCTTCAGCCATAATTCAACACCTGATCACAGTGTTATTAGAACTAATATATTTGGAAAGTTGAAAATCATCATGATCCATATGCAACTTTCTCTCCTACTCGATCCAGCAGATCAACATTAACCAATGGTTATGTCATATGCATACTGAGTATATGTACTGAGTATATGTACTGAGTATATGTCATATGTACTGAGTATATGTCATATGTACTGAGTATAAATGACAGATCAAATAAACAGATAAAAATGAATAGTAACGCATCAGGGAAGCAGAATAGGCTCAAAATAATGTTACCAATCGATTCAGCGGCAAAAATTACCTAAGAGCCGACTCTAATTCCGCGATAATCTGACAAAAAAATTTTTGTGATTCTATGGATCTTGGATTTGCAAATTTGGTGAAACCAAATAACAAAATCGCACATCCGGCACAAAATATGGTTGAAAAATTTTTATCTGGAATCATTAAAGTCAAGAGTGTTTCTGGTCTATTTTTGGCCGAAGATTACGAATCTGAATGCATTTTTGAGCTATCTCGCAAAATAAAGCGCGAAAATTTGCGTTCTTCCTGGAATAATATGAATCACTTTACCTTATGAAAAGTTGACGGCTACGCATCAGGGAAGCAGAATAGGCTCAAAATAATGTGTCCAATCGATTCAGCGGCAAAAGTTACCTATGAACCGAGTCTTTTTCCGCAATAATATGACAAAAAAAATTCCATGATTTTATGAATCTTGGATTCACCTAGATTGGTGAAATAACAAAATCGTACATCCGGGTGTAAAATATTGTCAAATAATTTTTTGCCAGGAACATCGAAAGTATGACAGTTTATGGCCTATTTTTGGCCGTAGATTACGAATCTGGATGAGTTAAAGCGCTATCTATAAGAGAAAATGTGTAAATCTGGGATTTCTCATGAACTACCTATAGATGGCATGACTAGAATTGATTACAACAATAACAACAGCAAATCAAACAAAGATGAAATGAATCACTTCCTCCTGATAATGTAATCATGATTTGATTTCCAGATAGGTATCAGATATATTATTTACACTTGTGCTGAATGGGAATGTACAATTCAAAAACCAGAAGGTAAAACATATCAAATTGCAAAATAGGATCATCTGAGCTGATCCTAATTCCTCGCTGTGTTATATCGGAACCAGCTGGTTTCTCAGTGGTCAACGGTGGGTGTTGCATGAGGGTATGCCTGAAATTGAAAAGTTTGCAAAGGAACGCCGGTTTTCGGGGACGGGTTGGGCATTATACCAAGTTCTGGAAACAAAACCAATGAATCCGCTTGATCATACATGAAGTAGTAGTTTGTGTATGAAGATTGCACAATGTGTACTGATAAGAGATGGCACATCGCCGCACACACACNCACACACACACACACACAAATGGTAACTCTACTCTTCTCTTATCAGTACAATGTACAAATTGCAACCTCTCTACGGCTTTATGCTGGACACAGTCACAAATCCTCTTTGTCACGAAGAGCTGAAGCGGTCCCAATCTGGATCATAACACCCGAAACCCGGTATCGAAATAGTGAGGTCGTGTTTGTGTGGGGATATAATGATTGCAGGGTCCTATGTGGAGAACCGAGAAAACACGGGTAATCAGCTGTGAAGACGCACAGGGGGGGCCGGAGAGCTGTTGCAAACATCGCCCCTCGGATAATATAATTGTAGACGACGTGTAGTGATAATTGGTGGCAAATTACCACCCGACATTCACGCCTCATTGATGAGTCCCACTGGTGTTGAGTCCCAACCCAATTAATGAATTACATTAGGGGGCACGTTGCAATCATCACGCCTTCATCATACACGATTATATATAGTATCTGTATCTATCGACCCCTAATCGGCAACCTGTCAACTTCACCTGGAAATTAACTAACTATCTCCTCGTTGCAGAACACTGTGGAAAAGAGAGGTGGAAAAGAGAGGTGGACGATGGATGACAGTGTCGAGAATTGGGAGGAGGCGCGTATCAAGGGAGGAGGAGACAGCAATGTAGGACGTGCAGGTGCTAAAGTGGAGGTAAGAGAGCTGCTCCTTCATAATGTGTCTGTTTTATATGGTCAAAGTGAGCCCCCCCTCCTTGACTGACAATTGAATGAGGCGTGACAATTTGGTACGTGTGCAAGATATCTCGTTGATAGTAACACGGGTGTCTTATCAGCATGTGAAAATGTACATTGTACAATACATTGTTGTACACTCTGGTATTTGGGTATAGTGGAGATAACATCACAAGCTCGCTATCTCACAAGCTATGAATAACGTCATTTATGATTGCGTGCGTTTACACTCCTTCTTCTTGTCGACACGTTAGAGCGATGCTCAAATCACACGCTTTTATGATTTCGGTAGTTATCATGTCCCAGGAAACACGATCCTCACTCAAAAATCAAAGTATGTAATTAGCATGTTGGTTTTACAAATTAATATTCCTGGAACATAACACCGAGTTATCGACCCCCCTCTCTGCTTGTTATCGGTTCCCAATTGCGATGGGATACCAACATAATACCCTCCCCCCTCTTGTTTTCGTTATTTGTACCTTGGAACTCTCGCACCAGAAACTTCTCAACCACAGTCTCTCCCTGTCCCCTTCCTGCTGAGTTCTAGTGCTATTATATCCAACTAGGTAGTAGGTAGTCTTCTTAATTTCTCATTTCTCTATCTGATATCCGACTAGATAATAACCACTGAGGATTACATCATCTTCTTCCCCTCATCGGCAACTGTCCCCTCTCGCGGTGTTTTCATCAATACTACCACTGAATTACCTTCGCCACGATGTGGCAGTTTTATTAAAAGCATTTGTCTGTCTTGGGTTCCCGATATTTGGTCACGTGAGCGGTGCGATTATCCCTTATATGGAATAACCGTTCTTCTCAATGTTGCTGAAAGCATCTTTGTTGGGCGACTGTCTCTCTTATATCAATTGTACGGGGCGACGGTATAACAATAAGGTTCCCGAATTCATTTGATGGGGGCAGACACTCTCACGATTTGTTTTTCTAAGAAATTTGGCGTCTTTCGACCATTCTCGCTATTTTTGATAAACAATTGAACCATTTTCGAATCTTTTTGAACTTGAATTCTGCGTGATCTGAATATGATATTTCGCCACAGGGTGATGCTCATTATTCATTTCAAACCCCTCTCTTTCTCTCAATATTCACCACCAAGTGGTTCATTATTATTAATGGATTCAATTACCAAATTACCTATTCATCATTCAACCACATATGTCCATGATGGGGTTCATTATTCCTTGGCTATTTATATATCCTCTTCATTCAGTTTCTTTCTCATTACGTTTCTCTTCTTTTCGACTGTCCACTGTTCTCACAGTTCTAGCTGATGTCACTGATGTATGGAAAGACCCCAGGGTTGATATCTGTCTCGAGAATCTCTGTCTCCTGAATATTATAGCCACAAACTAGACTCATTCCCAGAGCAATTATTATCCATGAGTTTACCGAGAAAAAATTCCTAGCCACAGTTGGCCTTACCCCCGGCCGGCTTGTTAGACGTTACTGGTGGGGGGGGGTTGTAGCCCAAAAAAAACCAAGGCTGACCCTACTTTTCCCATTCTTGGGCTAGGTTTTTTACTGTGGTTACTGGTTCCTAAAAGTTCCCCTGTGTCTCAACTCTCAACTCTCAATATATCCTGACTGTGGGTATCCCTTTGTTCTTGACAACCCCTGTCTAGTGTTTACCAATTCTCCTAGTGGGAGCCAATTACCGTTATTAAATACCATGACACACGGGAAACTGCATATCAACTTGAACCCCACCTGCATATCACACACACACACACACACACACACACACACACACACACACACACACACACACACACACACACACACACANACACACACACACACACACACGCACACACACAATAACACACACACACACACACACAAACGCATAATTAGTCGGTGGCATATGGATATCTGATATTTTATCTCCGGAACACTTTTCTCCTTGACTGTAGCTACTGCTGAAGATAACTCGTCGTCTCTTTTTCACTTTTCTCCTCTTTCTTAGGCTTCTCATCAATTCTTTTCCGTCCTCTTATTCACAGACGCTAAATTCATTGATAGATATTCAGCCTTTTTCCTGCAATCAAACACCTCATTTGAATCTTACACTGTTGTAGCCATGACAGATTTAGAAGAGCTAGTGGAACCGGTGAGAGAGGATCGCATACAACTGGGTGAGGAGGAAGATGTCAGAGTCAAGCTGCTACCAACTGGTGAGTTGTACGATAAAGTGAGTGTAGTGAGTGTAGTGAGTGTAGTGAGTAGTGAGTGTAGTGAGTGTAGTGAGTGTGGTGAGTGTAGTGACNGTTGTGAGTGTAGTGACTGATGTGTTGAGTGTAGTGTAGTGAGGAGTGAGTGTAGTGTGTGTAGTCTGGTGATGTGAGTGTAGTGTGGTGATGTGAGTGTAGTGACTGTTGTGTTGAGTGTAGTGAGTGTAGTGTGGTGATGTGAGTGTAGTGACTGATGTGTGACTGAAAATGCGGTATCTCGTGCGTGAGATGAGGGTGATCACTGATCAGTTGTATCAGATACCCAGCTATCGGATGATAATGTGGAATGTTCAGCGTATGCTTTGATCATTTCGACCATATAGCTTAAACCATAAAGTATTAAACTATAAAGTATTAAACTAAGTATTAAAGTTATTTCGTCAAGCATGTTCGGAGAGATGGAACAAAACTCAAATCACGTGTCAAGATTGAGATGTTTTAGGTACCGCGGCTCCAGCTTGAACCGATGACTATAATTCCACCTCCGCAGTGGTCATTGATGGTATATATCACTCAGTTTGCTTCTCGTCATTACGGTGCCCTTGTGATCATGATATATAGTGTCTATATCTATTAGCAGTGACTAAAGTCGTGACTATTCAGTAGTCACTATGATAATAGCCTCACTGGGTTGGTGCTAATCACCAGGCTGAATTCGACACCAGTTACGCCATACTCCGTTCGTGCGGGCCACCTAATGGTATTCCTCTATGATCAATTAGATTTAATAGGTGATGAATTTAGTTCATTTGCCGAGGTTTGTGATCGAATACCGGGGATTATCATTTTGCTCATTTTGATAGACTCGACGCGTCATAATCGTTTCCTCATAGATTTCTCAAAAACAGTTTTCTATCACAATTGGGTCTAAATTTACACATAAACATGTCTTTAACATATTTTATCCGCTACTATATTATGTCATTAGTGTTAAAATCCTGTCGCAGACTGCAGTGGCTCAATGGTATTGCATGTTGGGCAGATTTCTTGCATGCATCCATCTACACTGTGCAGAATAGCCGCTGTTCAGCTACGTTTTATACTGATAATAGTTTATAGCTGAATTTACAGGAATTGCCTGTCAGGGATACCGGCTTGTTGGGCACTACGTCATGCTTCGATTTGATTGGTTGAGAGCAGTGTATCCATGGCAACGAAATATCTCACACTATTATAGTTACTGCGGATGCTTTGTCTCTCTTCATTAATGCATGTATGATACTTAATTCTTAATTTTACAAGATTGTTACAGTTTTTAAAGTTTATTCTCTTGAGGTGCTTGTCCCTGTTAAAATATCATTACCTAGAGTTCTTTTATCTTTTTGTACCTTTAATCCTATTGTACCTTCTGATCCTTTAATCCTATTGTACTTAGTGTAGGTATGTGAGGATTTATGTTCATTTGATTAGCTATACCTCCCTTTATGAGAATTTTTCTGACTTGGGATCAGGCTCATTTTCTCGTATACTCTGGTATATTCTTTGACAACCTAGAAAATAATTCTGTTCCTATTTAGAGCTTGTCCTTCACCCTAATTTGACATTATCTCTGAAATATTACACTGCATGTTTAAAACGATCACCTGTGTGCATAACTTCATGCATATTACAGTATTAATTTCGTTGACCACTCTTGTGCAGAAGAGATTTCTTAGCGCTTGCTTGAGTTGTTTTCGTTGAAGCGTATTTTTCTGAGTAAAGTTGTTCTTACCATTCTGCTCCATATCTTGCACAGCGATCATCATGGCTGATCCAGGCCTCGTTCTGGAAGAAGGGGAATTTCACAATATTGATACCATCATGATCAATCCCATGCATATAGGTAGTGAAATAGAAAAAAGATAAAACTTTTGTTCCAATGTTCCATCTCTCTGAAAAGAATTTCAAAATCTAGTTTTTTGTCACAATATTCGTTTTTTGGTTGTTAACACGGAAAACTATTTCAGAAGAGGGAGGAGTGAAAGAGAACGGTCGTCTGGGATCAGCGAGCAGTGAAACCAGTGTATCAGTGAAGGAGAGTAACCGCCTAACCTGCAATGGAGTTGGAGGAGGAGGAAAGATCAAGGACAGACACACCTCAGCAGACAGCAGCATCAGCACCCCTCTCAAGGGGAACATGCACCAACTGCTGGAGAACCTAGATATGCAGGACAGCACGAGTGAGGGTAACTACCAGGATACAGACACAGAGACCCCCTACACCCCGTCCTTTGTGAAGAAAATGGAGCCAATGGAGACTGCCATCAACGAACGGGCATTCAAGAGGAAGGTAATGTCGAGTTGGGGTGAGAAGAACTTCAAACGGAACTTGAGTTTTTCCAACATGGAAAATCTGAGGAACCAGGAGAGTCACTTCTGTACAAAGTTATATCACACCAAAAGACGGGTCCTTAACTTGAAGGATTACCATGATGAAGCTAGGGCGATGAGAGACATCCAGAAGTTTCTCGATCACCCGATAGTATTGTTCAAAGTCCACCACACTCTCTGGGAAGACATTGTTGAGGAAATGATCATGAAACTTCACTCGGAGAAACCTGAGTTAAAACTGGATGTGGAATCAGCTATGAAGTCAGTGATCAGCAAAGATGGAGGATATGTGATTCCGGAGTGCATTCAAGGTATCACCCAAACAGAGCGGGGGCCTGAGACAGAGCAGAGTTTTATCGTTGCCATAGGAACCACCAATACAATATCAGAGAACCATGTTGTCATGTGTCTGCTTGATCACCCTTTCAACTTTGGGACTGGAGCCGAGGAGGTTAGGTTTATCTGTATCGTTCTGTGCCCCACGAAGATAAAACACACAAAGAGTGCTGTGCAGGTGGCTAGAACCTACTCCACCCTATTTGCTGACGACAGACTCAGACACAACCTCCTCAACACCCATTCACCCGAGGAGTTTGCTCATGAGTTTGAGTTGGAGTGCACCAGGATACAGAAGGAACACAACATCAGGGAGCGAGCTAATATGTCTCAGCGGAGCAAGGATCAGAGACCTGAGCACCACAACAAGAAGTGGTTCCCGGGCCGAGATATTGTCAATGACATCAAGAACAGATCCAAGTTCTATCTCTCAGATTTCAATAAAGATGTGAAGGACTGCATCAGCATTCAGAAGATCATATCCACAACACTGTTCCTCTACTTCTCCCTCCTACTCCCAGCCATTGCATTTGGAGTACTCAATGCTAAGTTCACTGAGGGTAGCATCGATGCAAAGAATGTCCTGGTGTCACAGGCTTTGGCCGGGATGTTGTGGACGATATTTGGTGGTCAGCATCTTGTAGTCCATGCAACTACCATACCCATAGTTATTTATACCAAGGTCATCTACACTATCAGTAAGAATTGGGCCGAGGACGGTTCATTCTTCTACACCCTATACGCCATGACAGGAATCAGCAATGCGTTCTTCCTCGTGATCTATGGACTGACTGGTGCTAGTAAGATCATGGTGTTCTGCTCTCGCTCTACTGAAGAGATTCTGGGTCTTTTCATCTCCATAGCACTCATTGTGGACTCTGTGAAGTACATAATCGGAGAGTTTGATCTCTACTACTGCATACCCAGTGAAGAAACTGTCCTAGAGGCGTGCTATCCAACAAAACCAATTCTAGCACTGCTTCTCGTCTTCATCACTGTGTTTGTAGGTGTTCAAATCTTCAACTTCAAGTACAGCCCCTATCTCACGGCTGTGAAACGGGTTATTGTAGCAGACTATGCATTGGCAGTGGCTGTAGCAGTGGGTACCTTCCTGGGAGCTTATGTATTCCAGGATATAGATCTGGGGAAGTTTGAGGTGAATGATGTTAGGCCGATGTTTGAAGTTGTGCAGTTCAAAGAAGCATCCGCCTCTGCCATTTTCACTGCAATTGGTCTAGGACTCATCATGTCCATTCTGTTCTTCATGGAGAACAATATTGCAGCCAGTATAGTGAACAACCCTTCTAATAAACTGCAGAAGGGATTCTCATATCACTATGATATGATGGTATCAGGACTGATCAATGCCATCATGAGCGTCTTCGGACTTCCCTTCGTCCATGGATGTCTGCCTCACTCACCACTTCATGTCCGAGCTCTGGCAGACATAGAGGAGCACATTGAGAATGGACATCTTTCTGAGAACGTGGTCTATGTCAGAGAAACTAGGCTGACAACCCTGTTTTCTCACATCATGATAGCTGCCTCTGTCCTGTTGGTGCCCTACCCTCTCAATATGATCCCAATTCCCGTCCTCTATGGACTCTTCTCCTTCCTGTCCATTACTGCTCTGAACCAATTCCAGATCTGGGAGAGACTAGTCCTCATCTTCACAGAGCAAAGTCTTTACCCGCCATTCCATTACGTGAGAAAAGTGCCTCAGAAAATCATACATTGTTTCACAATGATCCAACTGGTCCAAGTTGGCATTCTGTGTGCGGTGTCCTTTGCAGGATCCCCCTATCTGAAGATGCTCTTCCCCTTCATAATCTTCCTACTGATGCCCATACGAGAGAAGATACTTCCTCAACTTATTTCAGAGAGGCATCTGAGATCACTGGATGGAGACCATTAGATGGGCGGTACATATCCCCCTCCTTGATTTCATTTAGGACACTGTTGAGGATCAGGACAGTTTAGGACAAATCTCAGTCGACCGATGGATTAGTTAAGTCAGAACTCAGAATTAACTTTTTGAAAGAGATTCAGCAGAAACATTATGTTTCCTTCGGAATGATTACTGATTATCTGTTTTATGTCTATATCTATCGATTCATCATTCTTTATGTTTCAAATTTGAACACGAAGACTAATATTAACTTGTTTCCAATTTCTGCTCAGAAATCAAGAGTTCTAGCTAGTCAAATTAGTGCCACCCTCGTAAACACCCAGTGCTCTCTCTAGTGCGCTTCCTCGCGAACTGCAGCTCTCATTATTGTATTCCCGATAATGGTTATCGGTTGATATCACTGCTTATGAAGTACAACCAATCTGTTAATAAGAGAAGGGAAACTTAAGAGGCGTCTTGTATCTGGACCTAATTGTGTACATGATATGTTATACCTACCCATCAGCCATATCCCGAGTGTGTTTTTCGTATGCTGATGTGTTTGTATTGTTTCTATTTCTGGTCTTCTCCTCTCTATTCAAATCTTATTAGCTCGATATTTGGTCAAGCTTATTTTTATCCTCGCATCACATTCAGCCACATGTACTACTGTACTAAGCTAGGGGATAAGCGTGATGAAATATGCGTGAAAAAAATTATTTTGTTCCGCTATGTCTGACGAGAGACTTGCAATTCCTCATTACATATTATTTTTATCTTTGTCGGACATCAAATCACATCCTAGTTGTTTCTTCACCGTGCTCCGGCCCATCTTTCGTACGGAACGCAGTTTGTTTTGATTTCTCGGAAATCTCGGAAACTCACGAATTATAATTTCACATGATCATTATGCAGAATTGTGTCGCTGCTTTAGTCACTAGGTAAATGTCTTTGGTACGTGTGTCTATAATAAACATTGTAAGGAATATTCTGGAAAAGCTTTCTGTGACGCACGTAGCTATCATGTCCAATATCCATTGTGTAAACCTGTCGCTTGAGCTCTTTGTTGTTCTGTACACGTCTTTCAGTTGAATTTATGAGCTATTTTGATGCTCAGTTCTCGACAAGTAGCTTCGAATGTTGAAAAAGAATAAAACTGAGAAGTTTCTTGCAAGCTGGTCGATGTTCGAGGCTTCATCAGTAACAGTTTATTTTATAAAGGAGCAGATATGTAAATCGTATATTGATTTCAATGCGAATATTGTAGTTTCACTCAAATTTCACGTAGGTGTAAATAGTTTAGTCTGTTATTTCATCACTTACTATGTCCACTGAAGAAATCTGCTGTGAGAAGCAAGATGAACCTCCAGGTATGACTTCAAGATAGGCGATGATTCAAGACATGTCGTTGAAATTTTGTTTTCGTTTTGCTGCTTTCATGAAAAACCCGGTGTGCCCTTTATGCATGATCATAATATACATGACGCTTTGCTGACAAAGTTGCCTGATGTATTCATGGTGATTGTAAACGGATACTATCTCATATTCCAGTTTCCACTTTCGTCAAATTCTCAGAAATAATGTCCCAAATCTGTTCAGCTGTATCAAGTTATGAACGGCAAGACCCCGGCGGGAGCCAATCAGATAGCGATTGCAGTATCAGCTCTGATGAAAATGATGAAACATTCACTGATAAAAGAGAGAGTCGTGCAAAGAAACCTGGAATCACGTTGAGGGAATCTGGAGACTCCAGTAACGACTCTACAAAATCCGAAGTTTCTGACAAGGGTATAAGAAGATACAAGAGTTTTGGTGCACTCCAGGATTTTCACTTCAATAACCATTTCTGCACCAAGTTGTATCACACTAAACGACAAGTTCTTCACTTGAAGGATTACCATGATGAAGCCAGGGCAATCAAAGACATCCAGAAGTTTCTCAATCACCCGATAGTATTGTTCAAAGTCCACCACACTCTCTGGGAAGACATTGTTGAGGAGATGCTGCAAAAACTTAGCTCTGAAAAGCCCGATCTGAACTTGGACATCAAGCGCACCAAGATGTCTCTTATTAGTCGTGATGGCGTAAATGTCCTTCCGGAATGTCTTCAGGGCATTTCTAAAACACCTCATGGGCTAGAAACAGAACAGAGTTTTATTGTTGCTATCGGCAGCACTAATACGGTTTCGGAAAACCAGGTCGTCATGTGTTTGCTGAACCATCCTTTCAACTTTGGTGCGGGAGCCGAGGAAATTCGGCTCATCTGCATAGTCCTTTGTCCCGTGAAGACTAAACACACAAAATCAGCTGTGCAAGTAGCAAGAACCTACACAACTCTCCTGGCAGATGACAGACTGCGACACAGTTTGATCAACACTCACTCTCCCGAAGAGTTTGCTCATGAGTTTGAGCTGGAATGCCTGAGAATTCAGGAGATAGGTCGGGAAGACAAGACAATCAAGCCTGGGGAAGGGATCGATGATATTGTTGAGGTGAAAAAGTCAAAGTGGTTTCCAGGGAAGGATATTCTCGAAGACATACGACAGAGGTCAAAGTACTATGTATCCGACTTTTCTAAAGATGTTCGAGACTGCACCAGCATCCAAAAAATAATCTCTGCTACACTTTTTCTCTACTTCTCTCTTCTGCTTCCTGCAATTGCTTTTGGTGTTCTTGATGCAAAGTTTACTGAAGGAAAGCTTGATGCAAAGAGTGTCATTGTATCTCAGGCATTGGCTGGGACACTCTGGGTTATATTCAGTGGGCAGCACTTGGTCATCATCAGAACAACCATCCCACTTGTTATCTACACCAAGGTGATATACACTATAAGCAAAACTTGGGCTGACGATGGAAGTTTCTTCTTTACATTTTACGCCATGGTTGGGTTGGTAAATGCTGCGTTCTTGGTACTATATGGGCTCAGTGGAGCAAGCAGAATCATGGTCTTCTGTTCTAGATCTACAGAAGAAATTCTCGGTCTTTTTATCTCAATTGCATTCATCTTCGACAGTGGCATGTATCTCAAAGGCGAGTTCGATAAATACTACTGCAACACATCAGATGCTGAATGCAGTCCAGCAAAACCCATCTTAGCTCTACTTTTGATCTTCATAACTGTGTTTGTTGGGGTACAGATATACAACTTTAAGTACAGCCCATACCTTACTGCTGGCAAGCGAGGCTTTGTGGCTGACTATGCACTTGTGCTAGCAGTTGCAATCGGAACACTTATCGGGGCTTATGCTTTCAATGGTGTAGGGTTGGAATCATTCGTAGTTAATGAAGAAAGGCCTTTGTTTAGTATTGTACAATTCCAGTCTATGCCTCCATCAGCAGTTGCTTCATCCATTGGAGTTGGGTTTATCATGTCCATTCTATTCTTCATGGAGAACAATATAGCAGCCAGCATAGTGAACAACCCTTCCAATAAACTGCAGAAGGGATTCTCATATCACTATGATATGATGTTATCAGGACTGATCAATGCTCTACTCAGTGTGCTGGGGCTACCGCTCGTTCATGGTAGCTTGCCTCACTCACCACTTCATGTCCGAGCTCTGGCAGACATAGAGGAGCACATTGAGAATGGACATCTCTCTGAGAACGTGGTCTATGTCAGAGAAACTAGACTGACAACCCTGTTTTCTCACATCATGATAGCTGCCTCTGTCCTGTTGGTGCCCTACCCTCTCAATATGATCCCAATTCCCGTCCTCTATGGATTGTTTATATTCCTCTCACTGACTGCCCTGAGTGACTTTCAGCTTTGGGAGAGACTTGTCCTTATCTTCACCGAACAGAGTCTTTATCCACCTTTTCATTATGTAAGGAAAGTACCTCAGAAAATCATTCACTGTTTCACAATCCTTCAATTGTTACAGCTGAGTGTTTTATGCGTTGTTTCCTTTGCAGGATCAGCCTACCTTAAAATGTTCTTTCCATTTGTTATATTCCTGCTTATGCCGATCAGAATGAAAATTCTGCCAAAAATCATTTCAGAGAGACATTTATCCGCTCTCGATGGTGATTGTTGATGAAGTTTTGTGCTTGTGCTCATGATATGTTCTCTGTAGTCTTATTCCATCACAACGTTTGTGTTTACATTCAATTTCATTTAAATTTCAATGACAGCTTTGAGCATGAACTGGTGCATTTAAAACTGACCTGCATGAAATTTATATAGCCCATGCTGTGTCATCTTATTAAAATGCAGAGGTGTGATAACTTCTAAATGCCTTTCTCATGGATGTTACATATTGCCGGTGATTCCATATGAAGCTTCGTTATTGCAGTTTTTGTGTCAGATAGAGATCTATATTGCAAAAGTCAAAATCTAATAATAAAGGTGTCAGGTTCAACTGACCAGTAATGCAAATTGGCTTGCAGCCTTCCATCATTTCACTGTCACACTTTTCATGAATAAAGTTGCGCCCTATAACTCTAGTTCAAGTCAAGGCACAGTTCAAGGCAAGCCTCGCTTCTTCATATATGGTATTGGTACTCACTACTCATGATTAATCAATGTTCTTCTTGTTCAGCTGCAAAATATGAATGTGTGCATGATGCAACGCATACTCCAATTTAGATAGTCTATATTCATTTGACTTGAATGTCTCATTCTTTTCAGACCCTGCTAAGAATGAGGACTTTCTGCAACAAGAGAACGGTTTCATCATCCAAGAAGACATTTTCAAATGTTCAGGAAAGAAAACCGATAAAAAAGATGGCGTGAAGACTGATGCTGATCTCTGGCCAGATGCCAAGTTTTCGTCAGCTGAAAACTTGCTGGTTGTTCCAGACAGCAACTTCAGTCCTCGCCGTGTTGAGTTACTTCAACCTGATTCATTTGATGAGCATCTCCATCATTACAGAATGAATCTTTGTCATACAAAGATATGCATGCTACCACCTAAAGATTACCATGAAGAAGCCCGTGCACTGAAGGATATTCAGAAGTTTCTGGACAATCCTGTCATCTTGTTCAAAACTACATCTATAATCTGGGAAGTCATCATGAAGGAAATGTTGCATAAGCTGCACGATGTGAAATGCAATGTAAAGTTGGACATCGAGGCTGCACTGGAGTCGGTCATCAGCTACCAGGGAGTCTATGTTATCCCTGAGTGTATCCAGAGTATTGTGGAAGGGAATCAGGGTCCTATAACTGACCAGAGTTTCGTGGTTGCCATTGGCAACACTCTTGCTGTGTCAGAAAATCAGGTGGTCTTGTGTAGGCTGAGCCAGCCAGTCAATTTTGGGAGGGGTGCAGAAGGAGTGCAAATCATTTGCCTAGTCTTGAGTCCAATGAGAACAAAGCAGACTAAAAGTGGTGTTCAAGTTGCTAGGACTTATGCAACACTACTTTCTGATGTCACTCTGAGGCAAAGACTCCTTGATGCCCGTTCTCCTGATGATTTTGCTGATACCTTCAAGACTGAGAACTCTCGGATACATAAAGAACATGATTTGTGGAAAAACACTGTTTCCAGGAGGAATAGCATTGAAATGTTATCTAAAGAAGTTGTCAAAGGAAGGTGGTTCCCGGGTAAGGATTTGATCGCTGATGCTAAACGCAGGGCCAGGTTTTACATGTCCGATTTTACCAAAGATGTCCATGATTGTCTCAGTATACAGAAGATTATTTCGGCCACACTCTTCCTTTACTTCTCCCTTCTCCTTCCTGTCATAGCATTCGGTGTTCTCTATGCTAAAGTTACAGATGGTAAGCTGGATGTTCGGAATGTCATTGTCTCACAAGCCTTTGCTGGCATTTTCTGGGTCTTCTTCAGTGGGCAACATTTGGTTGTTGTGAGAACAACCATACCAGTGATCATCTATACCAAAGTTATCTACACCATCAGTAAGAACTGGGCTGATGATGGAAGTTTCTTTTACACTTTCTACTCTATGGTTGGTTTCTCCAATGCATTTTTCCTGATCATGTATGGAGTTACAGGGGCAAGTAAAGTGATGAAATATTGCACTAGATCCACAGATGAGATTCTAAGTTTTTTCATCTCAATAGCATTCATTGTGGATACTGTCAAGTACGTCTTCAAAGAAGTTCACCAGTATTATTGCTTTCCAGAAGACGAATATCCATCCAACGGTACTGCAAAGGGATCAAGTTACTACATGGAAAAATGCTCACCAGCAAAACCAATCCTTGTGCTCTTCCTGGTTTGTCTCACTGTGTTTGTTGGAATCCGGATATTCAACTTCAAGTACAGCAAGTATTTGACAACCGCCAGAAGAGCATTTGTTGCAGACTATGCTATTGTGATAGCAGTTGCACTGGGCACTTTTGTTGGTTCTTTTGTTTTTGCCAGAGTTCAGCTGAAGAAATTCTCGATAAATGAAGAGAATGGGTTTCTGGAGTTAGTTGATTTCAAGGAACCACCTGCATTTGCTATATTGTCAGCAATCGGACTAGGGTTCATCATGTCGATTCTTTTTTTCATGGAGAGCAACATATCTGCCAGCATGGTGAATAGTCCTGCTAACAAGCTGAAGAAGGGACTATCATATCACTATGATATGGTGGTGCTGGGTGTACTGAACGCTCTCTTGAGTATGCTAGGACTCCCATTTGTTCATGGCAGTCTCCCTCATTCCCCCCTACACGTGAGAGCTCTGGCTGATGTCGAGGAGCACATTGAAGCTGGATATGTACACCAGGACATAGTTAGAGTCAGGGAAACAAGGCTCACCACCCTCTTCTCCCAGATGCTCATTGCCCTCTCCGTTCTCCTGGTCCCCTACCCTCTAAATGTTATTCCAATACCAGTACTGTATGGTCTGTTCACTTACCTTGCCATCACAGCTCTCAAAGATCTACAACTCTGGGAGAGGATGGTGCTGATTCTCACTGAGCAGAGTCTCTACCCTCCTCTCCATTATGTGAGGAAGGTCCCTCAGAAGATCATCCACAGTTTCACTGTAGTACAACTGGTCCAGCTCTGTGTTCTGTGTCTGGTGTCCTTCGCCGGGTCAGCCTACCTCAAGATGGTCTTCCCCTTCATCATTGTCCTGCTCATTCCCATTCGGAGTCTTGTCCTCCCTAAACTCATTCCCAGTCGATTCCTGAGCGCGCTTGACGGGGATTGATGAATGGAACTGAATCGATGTGATGGAATGCTCGATGATCACAATCGAAAACTTTGAATTTACCTTGTCACACAACTGAACCCTCAGACCTACTTATTATGCTATTATAAACTTTATTTTACTTTTATTCTCACGCAGGTCGCACAGGTGCAGCCAGTATCGATATGGTATTAATCAAAGTGGTGTTGTTTATTATTTACTTCAGAGTTAATTCATTGTTTTAGTTCTACTCCATTGACGCTAAGTCATCCAGCGTCCCAACCTTCCTTATCTCTTCGATTTGAACCAAATTTCTTCTCTACTAAATGATGACCACAGTTTCTTAAAAATGAGTAGTGAATATAAAGAGTATTGAAATTGACAAATCTTCACTTTAGACAGAAAAGTCAACTTGACCACAGAATCAACTGTAAACAGCCATCTTAAAACCCTCACATAGTGGCTACGATCTGAATAATGTTTATTCAATACTCGGACGTAAAGTCTAAAAATTGAGTAGAAACCATGAGATAGAAATACGTTTAACTTTATAATGACATTGCAACCATGTCTCTCAATCTATTAATTAGATCTCTATGAAATATTCAAGTTTGTGAAATTCTCTTTCACATAGTTTCAAGTCTTTATTCCAACTGCTAGACAAAAATCCTGACAATTTATACTTGTTTTCAAGTCATTATGCTTGGACCATCTCCTGCAATAGTTTTTAGCACGAGTATTTCCCAGCTTCAGCTCTTGTTGTTGTTACATGCAGGTTCTGCTGGACTCGTCGCTACCATCCCAGCAGTCGGGGAAGTTGTCACACACGTAATCCTCCAGGATACAATCTCCATTCTTACACTTCCACTCGCCGTCCCCACACCTAGCTGTGAGAGGGAAGGAGGGGTGTGTGATTCTCTCAATTGTGTGTGGAGGATAGGGCGTATAATAATATAATATCGGATCAACAGGATGGGGATTGTGTGTACGCGGGTGGTCTTATGTTTGTTTGTTTGTATGTTTGTTTGTGTCTGTGTTACTTACATTCTATACAGTTCATCTCGTCAGATCCATCCTTGCAGTTCCTGATTCCGTTACACCATTCTGTTTGAGCGACACATCTCGATCCATCAGCGCACTTCCAATACCCCACCATACATTGTAATTCTGGGGGTGGGGTTGTTATAGAGATGTGGTAGGGTGTGTCGCTTATAAATGGGTTCAGATATGAGATTGTGCTCGATATTCTGCTCACTGTGCTCGATATTTTCCTTTTTGGGCTCTCAACTTCTGAGTTTGTATGTTATGATCACTATTTACCTTCGCACCCAACTTCGTCCTCCCCGTTATCGCAATCCTTGATGTAGTTGCACCGTCTGTTCAGTGACAAACATGTCGGTTTCCGGTTGTGTAGACACCCAAACTCCTCCTCTGTGCACACCACTGTATAATAGGGGGAGTTGAGTCTGTGACGTCAGCATAATCTGATAATCCCTCTTCAAACTCATGATATGAGGTTTTAATCTAATGACTAGGAGTAGTCACATACTAGGTAGTAGTCACATACTTGCATTAATTTTCAATCTTACTGAATAATATCTTACTGAATAATATATGCAACCTATAACCTATAACCTTGCTTCACGTGGGGCGTCTTACAATATATAAGATATGCTAACATATCTCCTCTCAGAGAGTAATACCCATATTTCTACCTACTACCCATCTATCATGGTACTCACATCTGGAGGGCCCACCGGCGAACGGATCCACCCCAGTCTCATTCTCACATCCCTCCTCGTCGTCTCCACCTGGGCAGTCCCTCTTCCCATCACACACATTACCCCGGCCGATACACTTGTGTCTGGGGGAGGGAGAGGGGAATACTGAAGTGGTGTGAAGTAATTACTCAAATCCTCGTCAATACTTTCTTTCCCAAAGGCATTTTTATCACTGAATTCATGCGGATTGGACACATTATCTTACGACACATTTTAACGACTCAATCAACCATCTGAAACTGATAGTATTCGTATCAGTCTGAGATCAAACTACAGTTGATCAGTTTATACCTCTTGAGACAGGCGTATGTGTGTGCGGGACATATCAGTCTGACAGGGTGAGTGGTCGGCACTGGAGTGTATCGGAATAGAGTTGTCCTCTTCTCAGCTGAAAACGGGAGGGGTGAGGATAGCTCTCTTCACACATCTCAATCAGTTCACACAATCTCTTTATTTCATTCTCTCCCCCTTCTCTCTCTCTCCCTTTTCCAATCCACACTGACTCACAATAATTCCACGATTGCAGGGTTGAGTTGATTTTCCCACTCCCCAACCCCTTGCACCTCTCCATACTTAACCATTTACCATCTTGCACTCTAAAAAAGTCTCATCCGGCACACCCCATATTTTCCACTCTCATGTTAGAACATTCCCCACTTACTGGTGGGCGGGGTTGTTGTTTCCTCGGACGAGGTAAACCACTGGGTCGTGGTGGAACCACTCCACCACGTCGTCCAGAATGACGAGGTCGTTCCCCACCAAGTGGTCGATTCTAGTGGACTTGACGTGGTTTCGTAAGGAGTAGTCGTTCCTTCAGTCGAGGAAAACTCATTTGTACCCACTGAAACAGAAAATAGGTATTTGTGTTTGGATCATAATGAGATCGAGAATTGTTTGGGATAGGCAGTAGGTTCGGAATTCTTCCACTTACTTGATCCAGAATTCGAGTACTCTGCTGAAGTCACTGAAAAAACAAACATTACAACACAAATCTGTTTATTAGAGCATGGAGTTCCTGTTTTTCATTATGAGTTCAACCTACTTGTCTCTATTCCCATGTTTGGTGACGTAGTTGTATACCTGAAATGATATGGTTGTCATGGTTGCAATGTGTTGTCATAGTTGCGATCAATTTTCCAGATGTGTCCATGGTGTGAGGTGATTGATTGTGTGTTGTCTAGAACGATTATCATTAACGGGAAGAGATATTCCACCGGGTGGTTTAAAGTTGACATATGTGTAAATCAGTAACGAAATATCAGATTTCTGAACTAAAATTTAATCAAATTAGGACCGTATGAAAATTTTATCAGAACCATGTCAGGAATTACACCATCCCGAATCCTTCATCACGGAAAACAGTCTATCTCTGGTGAAGATTTCTAAACGGCTCCCTCCCCCCTCCTCCCCTCCCCCTCCCCCTCCTCCACACCCCTCTTCTCCCCTCTC
>CAMPET010000098.1:245816-257311 GCA_946803715.1 Beroe ovata
CACACACACACACACACACACACATACAGGGGGGGAGGGGTGTATATCGCACCACCCCCTCCCTCCAGATTACCTATTTGCCATGTCTTGTTATGTAGATGAGACATGTCCTAACACACTGAGAGAGAGAGGGACAGAGGTGACAATAGGAATACCCATCACTCACACTGAGTGTTATATGTAGTAGAATATGGATTCTAAATCTCATCTCCGGAATATCAAACCTCCCTCCACAACAATGAACAAACCTCCTCTCACTCCTCACAACCGGCTTAACCCTGGCTGGTCACAAAGTCACAGTCTCCTACTGAATCCTCCTGCCTCACGAAGTCAGGAAATTCTGAGATTGACTGTCACACATGAAGTGATTTGAGGAGTAACACTGAATTGTGACCAGTATCCCCGAGTAATATTCATTCTCTCTGTATAGCTATCTGTATAGTTCCGGGATGTTTGATGTTTGAGGCAATCCCTGTCAACACACAATGGACCCGTGGCCACCTCTCGCGGCGTTACCCAGCGAGAATAATCTTTTGAAAAAACATCTCACCACGCACGAAAAGAGAGAATAAAAAACAACGAACCTATTATTAAAATCGCTGTCACCCCTACAAAATTCTTTCTACTCACCCATTTTTGCACAAAAAAATCGTTCATTTGCCCATATATATCAGTAATTTGAACAATGCCATTGTGTTTGTCAGCATAAAAGTTTTAAATATCGACTCAGATTTTGAGGGTACCTCTCTCATGGACAACACAGTTGCTTCGATCACGTGACATTTTCGGCGCGTGTCACAGCCCTGAATATTATGTTGATGAGGGTGTGTGGGTGTTTGTGTGTATGTGTATGTTTGTGTATGTATATGTGTCTGTGTGTGTGTGTTTGTGTGTGTGTATGGGCGCGTGTCTGCACCCCCTCTCCCCTCAATATTGCGGTAGGATGACCACCACTACTCCCGCCGTAATTGCACGGACACGAGCCGATTTCACGATCCCCCTCCCCCCGTAATAAGCTGTCTCTTGCGGTCAGGCCGTGCTATCTTGGTTCTAATTGGTTAATGGACTATATAATTAGGGTTTGAACCAAACTGCATGTTCCACAGATAATGTGAAAATTGGGGAAAGTATCATCGTGCTTAGTACCATTGTACCTGATTATAATGGATACCTGATGTCAAAGGAGTCAAATCCAACCCAATAATGTATCCAATGTGGACCACTGAATCCAATGTGGACCACTGAATCGCCTTATCATGGCTCAAGTATTACCCCTCATGAATTAGAATGTTATTTTAGACTCATAGTATGCATGCTCAGGTGAACTTTACCTAGCTTTGCATGAAGGCTCATCAGTGACCTAAGCCTTTTTGATTGCATTCTTTCACTGGAGAACACAAAGTGACAGATTTTTTGTCATATTTATATTTTCTCTGTGATATTATACTTTTATTCAATACCTGACCGAATCAGGAATCTAAATTTATCATCAAGAAGGCAATTAAATATGCATTCCAGGTTTAGCGTGACTCAAAGGTGTATTTCTCCTCCGGAATCCTATTAGAACTCTCTTTGATACTTGGATTGTATACGAGGAGTTGGGGAAGCTAATCAACAAGCACTATATGATGAGAAGGAATGGGATCAGCGTTCATTTTCCACACCTCCCCCATCGGATGTAATAATCATGTTTACTGGCAGCCCACACTCTATGCCCTCCCCCCTCTCTCTCTCGCCCTCTGCTTGTGCTGCGCGCTGATTGGCTCTCACGCACGTGACGTCACACTGCATCGTCCAATGGGATCACGCGCCTCCCTCCTACTCTAGCCCCGCGAGCTACAACCACAAATTATTTGTAGTTTATTCATCAGCTTTGCCGTTCAGTGGACGAACTCTCAACATGAATAGTATTATGAACCCCCTGATTAATTCATCGATACCCGCTATTTCGTCGATGGTGAAGCCCGACCCTGGGAAGATGCCGACCATGGTTCACGAGTATTTTCCGCATTATTTCACCCAAGTGTCGCCCTTCAACTGCGGTTCGTCCAACTTTAACTTGGGCAGTGTGGTCTCCTCCTTCCAGCCTCCTTCCTCGCATGGATTTGCACGACCATGCAGCTCCCAGGCGATGCAGACCTCGTCTCCCCCCACTGAGCTATCCCATCTCCACTCCCTCCACAACCACCACATCCAGCCACCCCCGATACAGCAACATGTCCCCAGTTTCCATGGCAACCACCACATGCAGCGCGAGCAACACCTCCACCACAACCCCCACTCTCTCAACTCTCCGCCCCGGATACAAGATGACAAACCGCTCATGCTCACATCCCCAGAGGCGCTCAGCAACCCACCCGAGCTGAAGACACTGGAGGAATTCGCTAACGAGTTCAAAATACGGCGGATAAAGCTCGGATACACTCAGACCAATGTCGGTGGAGCTCTAGCCTCCGTGCACGGTACAGACTTCAGTCAGACTACCATCTGCAGATTCGAGAATCTCCAACTCAGCTTCAAGAACGCGTGCAAGTTGATGCCCATCCTGAGGAAATGGCTGGATGAAACAGAGAAGTCAGGTAAGCATGGACAGGAGATATCACCCTCGGAGAGGAAGAGGAAGAGAAGAACAACTATCGGGGTCTCGGCGAAGGACAACTTGGAGCAACATTTCGAGAGACAGAGCAAGCCCTCGTCCCAGGAGATTCAGGCCATCGCCAAGAGTCTCGGGCTGGAGAAGGAGGTGGTCCGGGTGTGGTTTTGCAACCGGCGACAACGGGAGAAGAGGGTCAAGACATCGCTGGCCATCACCCCGGACGGGTTTGGTTTTTCCCACCATCTCCAACAGCTGAGTCACCCGCACACGCACCACCATCATCATCTCTCACACGGGCTGCTCATCGGGAAGTCGGAGTGAAGCGGAGTCAGTGTGTGTGGATGGGATATGCGTGGTGTTACCACGGAGTCGAGCTGATACCGGCAAGAAGATAGCGACCTGCGACATAGACGCTTAACGAGAGGTGTGATCCAATTCGGACTCAAGCTTTTGCGACATCGATTCACTGAACTATGCTGGTATTTTTTGAGAAAGACTTGTTTTGACGTTGCCTCCGATTTGTTATTGAGGGTATTGATTGATAAGCTGGCAGTTTGATGTCGATTGATATGCATTTTGGAAAGAAGTATTAATTATGTTTTCAGAATATTATTCCCGATGTTCTGGACTTTGAAAGCTTATTCATAGTAAGCATTGTTATTTGGAACTTAATTTGTAATTTATGATGATAATTATTGTTATTTTAGTGATCTTTGCCATGTTTTTTTTCAATATTCACCATCAAACAATCTGAGACTTATTCCTTCTTCAATAGAATTCATAACTCTCTTGGGATGTGTAAAAGCAGAACAGCCTGGAATTCAACTCTCAAGCTTGATAAGTTTATAAACTTGTTGATCGTGAATCTGATTAAAATTCCCACATTTTATTAGGTAAACAAGTCACAATAATATCTAGTTTAACGGGGTGATCATAAAGTTTTCCCACCACTGACCAGTTCGTTTTCTTCTCTTGATCCCAATTCCCATGGCCCCCACGTCGGACCATTGTTGTCCCTCTCAGCCACTTCCAATCTCTGTGTCAGTGTAGGTATCAGCCACTCACCATATTATTCTGTATCTCTCTCTATCTCTCCGTCTGGAATAAACACTAACAAGTAACACGCCCAGTACCATCATCAGTGATAAGTGTGTGACAAGCACGCGAACATTACGCCCGAAGTCTCTCACCACCAAACTTAAAACCGGTAAAACTCAGCCAGGGTACTTTCTCTCACCCCACCTAATGGGGGAATGGGGAGCGTGTGTGGTGGACGGACACAACGCTTTGTGTGTGATTGTTTAGGGATGGGAACATATTATAGATCTAACAGGGGATGGGAATAATGAGTTGATTGGTAGCATGATTGTTTATTTAAACTAACATGTAGGTAGGTACTTTGGAACCACTGCGATAATCACTTTCATTACGTCTGATGGAGCTTCAATTGATGATTTGAACACTCAACTGATGCTTCTAGCTATTGGCACCATTGCAACAACGCTGAAGATTGACCCTGATGCTTCTGGTCAAAATAGCTGCAACAGCCATGGCCCATAGGTTCCGGAGTATATAGCGGATTTGAACATGCACAGTGAAGCGGTAATCGGTATACAGGCATTAATATATCCAAGACATGATGCAATATATGTTAAATATTCATATTATCCGATGTATGAGGAAGGACCTACTCCAGCCCTCCATTCAAATCCAGTGTTTGAATATCATTATGCGTTCACACACACCTTTCAAATGGCACAATACGATAGTCGGAGAAATTAATAGGGAACTCACTCCAGTTGGATCGGTAGAGGTGTACAGGATGCACCCGAATTCTCGGTTCCTCGTTACTAATGCACTTCGTTTCCCGGGGTCATGAATTTGTAATGAGCAGGCATTCCCGACATTGTACCCGCGGACTTACAGCTGTGTGTCCGCTGTGTATTCAGCATTCACAACCAATTAACCAATTATAACCAACCAAATTATGACTGTGTCAAGGTGTGTTTTTGTGGGTATTATCATGCACCTTATCACACCCCAACTTGAACTAACAATTAATAAGATCAGTTGGATATACGTCATGTATACGCTATACATAGAATACATGCATGTATAATACACAATGTATAACATGCACACTACAGCATGTTTTGCATGCTCCTTGCACACTACTACTATACTGTCTCATTCCACTCTGTCCATACTCTCTCACTGTCAGTTTGCGTTTGTCTCAGATAACGTTCATATCGAGTTTTTACTACCATGGAAGCTGCTAAGGAAATACTGACAAGGCTAGTTTTTTTCTACTCTGTATCCTAGCTAGAACAGTTTTAACACTAACCGACTGACCGACTCGAGACTCATCCCTCACTCTTTAACACCTATGACACCTCTAAAGCCTGGCATACTGTACTCAAACCTTGACACCACTCCAGGTACTGCCAAGTGCAGCACATCACACAACGGAAGAACGATGAACTGCTCAGTGCTATGGATGAGATAGCACTAGAGCTAGAGAGAGTCGACAACACATTCGACACGGGACCACTACTTAATGTGGTCGCCACTCTCAGGTAATTGCTTATTTTGCAAATGCTAGTTTTGGCAAAATGGCAAAGATTTTATGTCTGAAGCGGATATGTCTCACGACCTTTTAGGGAAGCCGTGTCAGAAACCATCAAACCGAACCAGAACGCACCCCGTGAGTTTGAGAGCTTGACCAAGTTGTTGGAAGCCCGGTCGACCGAGATGAAGGGGGAGGAGGCGCACAATGAGGACCTTATCCTTGAGCTGGAGAGGGACAGGAGGGACGTGAAGAGCGAGAGGACGGAGATAGATGAACAGAAGAGGTTGCTCGGACTGGACAAGGAGAGGATGGAACAGAAAATAGACCAGGTATAATACCAGGATCATGGGTTACCAGGTACCAGGTGCCAGGGTGGGATGAACATTATATGCGTGTGTTGAATGTGGAAAGTATGGGCGGTTGGAATTGTAAATGAAGTGGGTTGAGTGGGTGGTGACGGTATTTGAGAGGGTGGCACAATGCAATAAAGATGGTTTTGACAGTCACTTCCCCGCATCTCCAGGAGAGAAATGAACTGTTGAACAGGGCACAAGACCTGGCAATCCTGACCAAGGTGTCAGATGAACCAGCAGAGCATGAATCACTGGAGAAGATTGTGGTGAAGGAAGCTGAGCGGTGTAGACTGAAGTCGGAGCTAGCTCTCCTCAAGAAGTCAGAGGAGATCAAGGGTCTGGAGACGATGTGCGATAGGTACCAGGGGGAGATCAAGAAAGTGAGGGATGACGCGAGGGAGGCGGTGAAAATCAGTGAAAATCAAGCGATGGAGGGTGCGTTCATGAGTTCATGAGTTGATCATTCAGCCATTCAACCATTCAATTAATCAATCAATCAACCACTCAATCAATCGATCGGTCTATCATGCAGCGTGTAAGAGGTTGAAGCAGATGAACGGGGAACTAGTCAAGTCTCAGGAAACTGCACGGAAGTTTCAGGAGCTACTGGTCGTGGAACGTGAACGAAACAAGACCCTCAAGGTGGGACCCTCCAGGAGGACTCACGATAGACCCCCCTATGACAGGGCTCCCCTCATAGGGTCCTCATTATAGGCCCTATGTCTTATGAGTAGACTAAATTGTCACCATAATCAATATATAGACTGTACGTGACTGCATCATTGTAGGCACATCTAGACCACGAGCGACTCCAGCCGATAGGGAAACACGTGCAGACCAGTTTGGGTGGTATCCATGGAGCGGACGCTAGTAACCTAGCAACGATACCAGGCCTGTCACGTGCCATCATACAGCGCGCAGCAAAGAGTGGAACTGTTCCTGTTGCTGTAAGGGTGGAGAACTTGCTCAAGAAGAATGAGGTAAACCTATCAATCTCATCATATCCTCATCACTTGGGAAAGGGGCAAACATCTGTGATATGATCATGATCTAGGGGACCGTGGGGGGCACTATCAGTATCAATTATCATCACAATCAAACGTAACACCTGATAAAACACATACCACAGAGTCTAACGAAGGAGCTAGAGTCAGCACAGGAAACACTGAAATCGACACAGAAAGAGTACACCAGGTTGAAGGAGGAGTGTAAAGCAGTGTGTAACAAGCTACACTACTCCAAGGTAGTAACCATGACAACAACAAACCTTCGTCTTGATAACAGTCGCACAACAGTGTTCACACTGTTATTCAGTCAGCCCTGTTGACATAATGTGATATCACACACCCCCTCACGCACACACACACACACACACAGATGCAAGCGATCACACTGAAGTGATATCACACTATGTCACAGTGTGATATCACACACGCCCTCTCACACTCAGATGCAAGCGATCACACTGAAGCAGAGTCGGGAANCAAGAAAGTGAGGGATGACGCGAGGGAGGCGGTAAAAATCAGTGAAAATCAAGCCATGGAGGGTGAGTTCATGAGTTCATGAGTTAATCAATCAACCAATCAATCATAACAATCAATCAACCAATCAATCATAACAATCAATCAATCGATCAATCATTCAATCGATCTATCATGCAGCGTGTAAGAGGTTGAAGCAGATGAATGGGGAGCTAGTCAAGTCTCAGGAAACTGCACGGAAGTTCCAGGAGCTACTGGTCGTGGAACGTGAACGAAACAAGACCCTCAAGGTGGGGCCCTCCAGGAGGATTCACGATAACCCCCCCCCCCATGACAGAGCTCCCCTCATAGGGTCCTCATTATAGGCCCTATGACTTATGAGTCGACTAATTTGTCACCATAATCAAAATATAGACTGTTCATGACTGCATCATTATAGGCACATCTAGACCACGAGCGACTACAGCCGATAGGAAAACACGTGCAGACCAGTTTGGGTGGTATCCAGGGAGCGGACGCTAGTAACCTAGCAACGATACCAGGCCTGTCACGTGCAATCATACAGCGCGCAGCAAAGAGTGGAACGGTTCCTGCTGCTGTCAGGGTGGAGAACTTGCTCAAGAAGAATGAGGTAAACTTATCAATCTCATCATATCCTCATCACTTGGGAGAGAGTGCAAACATCTGTGATATGATCATGATCTAGAGGACCGTAGGGGGCACTATCAGTATCAATTATCATCACAATCAAACGTAACACATGATAAAACACATACCACAGAGTCTAACGAAGGAGTTAGAGTCAGCACAGGAAACACTGAAATCGACACAGAAAGAGTACACCAGGTTGAAAGAGGAGTGTAAAGTAGTGTGTAACAAGCTACACTACTCCAAGGTAGTAACCATGACAACAACAAAGCTTCGTCTTGATAACAGTCGCACAACAGTGTTCACACTGTTATCAGTCAGCCCAGTTGACACAGTGTGATATCACACACCCCCTCTCACACACAGATGCGAGCAATCACACTGAATTGATATCACACTATGTCACAGTGTGATAGCACACACCCCCTCTCACACACAGATGCAAGCGATCACACTGAAGCAGAGTCGGGAAGACGCTCTACAGAAGCTGAAGAACGCGGACAACAAGTACGAGAGTCTCAATCGGTCTCTCACCCGTCAGACAGTGAGCTACATGCAGGAGGGAGAGCAACAGGAGGGAGGAGGGGAGGGGGAGAGGAGTGATGAGAGAGCAGCGTTCCTGCCCAGTGTTTCACCAGCTTCCTAGTAGGGAGAAACAGTAGAGAGTTGTTACTGTCGATATCGGACAGACTGAGCACGATGTACTGCCAATATCGACACTGCAGCTGTCACTAAACCCCGGTTACAAAGGTTGACGGCTATTTGGGATCTCAGGACTGCGACACTGCGTATCTCTGGGTTTCATTGAGTCTAAAACTGTTGTGTGAGTGGGGTTATATTCAAGAGTCGCATAGTATATCAAGTAGAGAATGAGTAAATTCTGTTTTTCCTCTGATTTTGCGAGCTCGACAGTAGACTCGCGTTTCATTTGTCGAGCTCGCAAAATCAGAGGAAAAACAGAATTTACTCATTCTCTACTTGTCTAAAACTGTGATCAGAATATCTGTCAAGAATCTGACGGAAAGTCATAAGTCGGATCTAACTAAAATAACTTGTAACTAACAGTGATTTCGTTTCCCTTCATCCAGCTCCTAGTCTCATTTCTACCTATAATGTTCCTGATTCAATTCATTCCGCGCTTGTATACCTACTCCTATACTCTCAGTCTCGAGACACCCGATAGCACTCCATGGCGCGGAGTTTGGGCGCACAACTTCACCCCATTCCAGAGTATCAAATTATCCGTGATGATCATGAATTTCCCTCCATGTCTTTGTTCCCCCCCCCCTCGTAGTACCTATAGCTCAGACGTAGTGGCTTTTTTGTCATGTCGAAAATATACACACTATGATATTTTACTCATGTGTGCCCGTGTGTGGGTTTTCAATTATAGAAAATTCTCCGCGCACACTTATCCATATTATATAGTGTCAGCAATGTCCGGGTAATTTCAGGTTATTACTGCTACTCTAGCTTTGTTGTCCAGTGTTGAAATCTACTTCTCTTTTTAGCAGCAGTATGCGTGTGTGTATCTCTCCTATGATATATAAACGAGCCGCGTTCGTTATAGTTGTTAGTGAGCGAAATCCGATTGAATATTCAATCGTTGCACATCACTATCAGCATTACGTGTTCATTCCTATACCATGGAGCATGTCATTGAATGATGTCACGACATTACGTCATCACTTCTATCTCTGATTTGCACCACACGCTGTTCTAGTACCATATTTCTTCCTGTCCTGCGCGCATGTATTTGGCAAATTGTCAAAATCAAAATGAAAACGTGTCCTGAAAAGGGTCTTCCCAAATTGTGACGCGTGCGCGCAAAATGGGGCATCTCTTAGTTTTGGCGTCAGCCCGGTCTGTGCACACGTTGCGTGCCCCTGTTCTACTCAGTGAGCGGAGTATTTGGGTCACGCAGCGCGGGAACAGCCCGGTCAGCCTTTCCTCTCGGTTCAACTTACATTTTCGTGTCCGCTTGACGCTTGTTGACGGCTTTCGTTTTTGAGCGACAATTTGAACAACGATATTTGAATTGAGGAATCACGTTATTTGTCACGTGTTATGAGTGATGTGCTTGTCAGCGACATGGTAGCTTGTGAAGTATAGATTTAGCATGCAAGGGAGGACAATTCATCTCATTTCTACATCAGTAGTATGTTATGAACACTCAATTATACTCACTGTTCCCCTTTGTGCATTTTATTACATTGCATTTACCCCCCACATAAACCTAGCAGCTGAGAGCTCGGTATTCAATGATCCTGACAGCAAATATACGTGATCAGTGCTAGAATACGTTACAATTGAATTCCATATTACATTTTACTGCGTCTATTCCGTTTTTGTTAAATCACGCAACAGCGTCATCATGATTTCTCACTGTCTCCTACTCTAGGTGGCTGTGTGTGTGTGATTTGTGAGCATGTTTCCGATACAAACACACACACACACACACACACACACACACACACACACACACACACACTCACACACACACGCACATGCTGTGGTATTTCTGTTAATTGCAGAGTTTTTCGTTTGTGTCATGGCTGGCGTTGAGTTGAGATATTCACAAGCTTTGTCATGTAGTACTGATTTGTTGAGCTTGCTTCTCCGTGACTTAACTCTAATATCAAACGGATGCAAACGATATCGATTGTAATTGTATCATAGTCGATTGTATCAGTCTGAATTTGAAATGAGATAGCTGTGATATTACCCTGTAGTGAACTAATCATGATAACTTTGCAGCGGGTACACAAGGAACATGCCCAAACTTATGATATTGTTCATGTTTGGGCTGGTTGCGTGCACCACCGCAGGCAGCTCTTTCAAAGTGGACTTCATTCCGGTTATCGTGGATTCTGGGCCGAGCATTGTAACCTTCTTCCCAGGTGCGTGCGGCTCACATGGCGACGGTTGCTATGCGTTGCTATGAGTATGTAGAGGAGGTTGTTGCAATTACTGTTTGTTGTTGCTATGGTGACATCACACAGTTACAATCACTAAATACATGCTTGCTATACATTGTATTGCTATGGTGATACACACCCTGTTACCAGGTGACAAGATGGTGCTATCATGTGTGGTTAAGGCGTACCCCACGCCTGTTGCTAAGATTGTCAAACTGTCAGAGGACAGCAACGACACAGGAGATGAGGACCAATGGAGACTTCTTGATCAGGTACATGCCAAGGAATTAGAAAGTCACTTTTTTCTCTAGTCTTACAACTGTCGGACTGTGTAATTTGCATGGTCGTCCACTCGTCCACGCTGCTTGAGCTCTGTCCACAGAAAAAGGGGCACTTATCCCAATGTCCCCAGGAGTTGGATTTCTATAGCAACGTGGTGGGTGACAGTGTCATTGAGGTAACACTCACTCAGACAGTCACTGCATCTGACAGCGGATGGTAAGTTGGCTGTCAAGAACACCTATTCCACTGATCCACTATCCAATATCATCATTACCTCAGCACATGATGTAAAATATTGTGTACGCTGTACTCAGACCTGAGCATTAGGACATTGAATTAGGACATTGAATTAGGAATGAAACACAAATATGTGAGATCAATATAGTAGTCTCACGCGTAAATAGACGTCGTGTGGCTAGANAAAGGGTCTTCCCAAATTGTGACGCGTGCGCGCAAAATGGGGCATCTCTTAGTTTTGGCGTCAGCCCGGTCTGTGCACACGTTGCGTGCCCCTGTTCTACTCAGTGAGCGGAGTATTTGGGTCACGCAGCGCGGGAACAGCCCGGTCAGCCTTTCCTCTCGGTTCAACTTACATTTTCGTGTCCGCTTGACGCTTGTTGACGGCTTTCGTTTTTGAGCGACAATTTG
>CAMPET010000099.1:13442-50430 GCA_946803715.1 Beroe ovata
AGTTTTAAACTTATCAACACTACTTATTACAATCAAATTTGAGATAGGTGATGGCGTTTCAGAATTCCCCCTCAAGGGGAGAAATGGCATGATTTTCATCGTCTGTTAAGGAGGTTGCAGGGCTCAAGGAAAAGAATCTTCGTACCTATTATCAACTTCTCCCTACTGGTAAAGTTGTACATTCGTCCGTTTTTGTGTTTTTCTGTCTTTGTGATTACCATGGAATCACAGTGCTTAAAGTGTGTCACTCTTACTGAGCAGTGTCTAGAGCTTAAAGAGGAGGTGTCAAGACTCAACAGGAAAATTGAACACCTCTTAGCATCACTAAGCTATGACAAGTGTGATTTTAGTTGTCAAGTATCACCAGTGACCAGTTGTCAGCTGATCCAATCAGATGAATGTGAAAGATCACAGACATTGAGTGACACTTCACTGATCAACCAAGCTGAAAATAACTCAAATCTCCCCCCTGAAAAATCACTAGATTCATCTGTTATTTCCACAAATGGACAAGATGATGTTCTTCTGAATTTGTTCATGAACTCAGGGAACAATCCCTCTACAACATATGCAGTTCCACTGGTCAAATATCCTTTTGTACACATACCTGACCATCCTTTCTCAAAATTTGAATTTGAGAAAGTGGATAAGGAGATAGTGTATGACACTAGATTACACAACAGATCACTAGCCTTCTTTGGTGAATTTGACTACTCTTATAACAATATCTCTCACAAGGCTCAGACAATCCCAGGAGAAGGTACATACTTGTACCAAATACTGGATCATTTGCGTGGAATTATACCTGACTTTCAGTATAACAGTCTATTGGTGACCAAGTACATGAATGGTTCAGATTATTTGGGGTACCACTCTGATGATGAGACCTCTATTGTTGGTCATTCTGACATAGTGACCGTATCATTGGGTGGGAAACGCACGCTGAAATTTAAGAGCAAGTCTTGTGATGACAATTACCCAGAACAATCACTAGAGGTTCAGCATGGTGACATTTTTATCATGAGCAGGGATTCACAGGATTATTTTTCCCATTCTGTGCTAGCCGACTCCTCACTCATACCTAGAATTAGCCTAACATTCAGGCTCATCAAGCCCAACCATGGTCTTGATGAACTTACCAGTGTCTCACCTCAACAACCTACCACTAAGTCTGTTGCACCTGAACAGTCAAGTACCACCACACCCAAACAATCAGTTCCTCCCATTGAGAATAATCTAAACCCCACATCCAAAAAACTGACTTTATACATCGGGGATAGTATGCTGAAGAACCTGAAGCATGACAAAATGTCTTCTAGTTCCCAGAAGGCACAAGTGTTTTCGTACCCAGGTGCTACAGTATCGGGAGTACTCACCAAGTTAAAAGCAGACCAGTCTTTCAGGAACATAAACCCCGACACAGTTGGGAGAGTTTTTATCTTTTGTGGAGCTAATAACATAGACAAAATATTGCAAATTCCCTTCTCACAAAACGCTAACTGGGTTGATCCACGCTCACAATTTATCACATCAGACTCAGTGCTAGAAAAGTCTAAATCAGAACTAGCAAATCTGGTCAGCTTCATCCATTCTTGGGCAGAGTCGGCGTCCATAAAGTTTGTTAACATATTGCCCCGTGCTAGTTATGTTCGCAATCAGGTCATCAACCAGTTAAACTCTTATGCAGAGCACCTCAGTTCAATTCACCCATACCTATCCATTGTTTCAACTGAGATTGACCGTAAACTGTTTTCATTTAAATCAGGGTTTAGGAAGGACAGTTTCTTTTCCAGTAATGGATCTGACAATGTTCATCTCAATGAGTCAGGAATTGTAAGACTAGCTAAACATCTCAAATATGTTGCCCATAATACAGTTTAAAATTTTTCCTTCTGCAGCCTTCCTTTACATGTTTGTTTGATTTTAGATTTTATGACTAGTAAAACCCACAATTTAAAAATTGGTCACTGCAACATTCAGGGAGGATTGGTAGGCCTCTCAAAATCGGCACAATTAAAAGAAATGGTTAAGAACTATGATATAGATATTTTATCCTTAAATGAGACTAATCTTAATGACACCATTGAAACTGAGACTCTGAACATTCCCTCAAATTACTCACTTTTGCGCAAAGATAGGGGGAAAGGATCTAGAGGCGGTTGTGGGCTAATGATAAGTCAAAAGGTTGCATATGATGAAAATGTGAAAGTATTATCGGATGTTGTTTCAAATGTTGAAGCAATTTGGATCAAAATAAAGAGCAGTAACTATTACCTGTGTGGATTTTACCGCTCAACAGGTTATTGCAAATTGGAAGACTTTCTAGATTACTTAACTGAATGCATGAGCAAATTGAAAGGCAAGAAAGTAATATGGATAGGTGATATCAATATCGATCAGAACAAAATTAATGATTCAGATTATAGGAAATTAGATTCTACTCTCAAATCTTTTAACATGGTACAAACCATTCAAAACTATACTAGAATTGCAAAGAAGGGCAAAAAGTTTACCCATAGCACAATAGATGTAATCATGACTAATTGTTATTCTGATTTCAGCAATTCAGAAGTCCTCAATGAACAAATAGGGGATCATTATGCTATATTATGTGAGCTTCAGTTCAAAGTAGAAAAGCCTCCAAAATTCGAGAAAGTTTGCATTCATGACTATAGCTCTAATAACATCAAAGCCTATCAAAAATACTTATCAAATCTCAATTTTTCTCCCCTTTATAGTTGTACTGATGTTGACAGTGCGGTCTCTATCCTTGAAGCTAACTTAAACACCAATCACGACCTTTTCTTCCCACCCAAGATAGTGAAAAGACATGAAAAGTTTATCTACAAGCCTTCTAAGGAAAGCTTACATGCGATTAAAGTTAAAAGAAATCTTCACAAAAAGTTTAAAAAGAAACTGAAAAAAGTAGAAAAGTCTAACTGTAACAGCTGTAACACTTGTAGTAGATGTATTAATGCACACCTAGCCTGGGACGAGTACAGGAAGCAACGTAATCAAACAAATAAGATTACTAAAGCAAACAAACGTGAAAATCTCTTGGAAGATCTTAAATCAAAAAGTGGAAAAAATGATTTGAAAGGGATATGGAAATCAATTAAATTAGCTACAAACCTACCAAACAAAACCAATCCCCAGACAAAAATCTGTAAAGATGTACTAAATGCTGAAGACCTTAACAGGCACTTTTGCAACATAGGGCCTATATTGAATGAAAAAGTCCCAGTATATGAAAATATTAAGTATGGTGATTTTCTCCCTCCTAAGGACGAAACCTGCATCATTGACAGTTTTAATGAAGTAACTAGCGAATTCCTCAAATCTTACATTCAATCTATACCATCCAATAAGGCCATAACTGACCAGATTCCCCTCAAGATTTTCAAAAACATACTCCCAATCATCATCCCTTGCATAACATTTATTGTAAATCTGAGCTTATCAACAGGCCAGTTCCCAGAAAAATGCAAAGTCGCTGTTGTATCTCCTATATTCAAAGGTGGAGACTCAAATGACCCAAATGACTACCGACCAATATCAATCTTACCAATATTATCTAAATGTATTGAAAAATGTGTCAATGAACAACTCACCAACTACTTTGAAGATAACAATCTCTTAGCTAACAATCAATTCGGATTTAGGAAAAATCATTCAACTACTTACCTGACATTAGACATGTTTGATAAAATTTTTGACTGCAAAAGTAAGGGCAACACTCCAGCACTTATCTTTCTTGATATCAAAAAAGCATTTGATACTGTAGACCACACCATACTTTTAGATAAACTTAAATTTTATGGTGTAGATGGTGTTGTCATCTTGTGGATCAAGAATTATCTTACAGGCAGAAAGCAAGCCACTCAGTTCCTGAACCAAAAGAGTAACTTTCTAGTGATAACATTTGGTGTCCCCCAGGGCAGTCTCTTAGGACCTCTTTTATTTAGCATCTATATAAATGATATTGTGAAGGCTTGCAATCTATCCACACCCTACTTATTTGCTGACGATGGGGCACTACTATTTGAAAATATTTGTCGTAAAACATATCTAAGTATCAAAATAGAAATGCTCACTATTATCAAATGGCTCAGTGTAAACAAGCTTTCTTTAAATGCAGAAAAAACAAAGATATTAGTATTTGATGATGCACAGTTTTCTGTAAAGATTAAACTGAGTAATTGCTTGGCTATCAAGGAGTGCAAGATCTATAAGTATCTAGGGCTCATGGTTGATAATCGTCTTAAATTTGACTTTCACATAGACTACATCAAAAAGAAAATACATAAGAGATTAGGAGCTATGTATAGAGGAAGCAGTCTTTTGCCAATCCAGTATAGGAAAATGTTTGCCAACTCACTTGTTCTTCCGCACTTTGACTACCTCGACACTATCTATGGACGAGCAACCAAAACAAAACTTCGTGAACTCGATATACTTTACAAAAAAGTAGCTAAAATAGCATTAGGTGTGGACAAAACAGAAAGCAGTATTAACGTCTATAGAGATATGAAATGGTTACCACTTCATCTTAGACGTCAGGTCCACCTATCCACATACATGTTTAAAATTCTCAAATGGGAAAGCCCCTCTAATTTTATCAATAAGTTCAGTTATATATCAGGTGGAAGCAGAGACGGAGAAAGCTGTAATCTCTATACTCCGAAGTCGAAAAGTCTAAAAAATTTCTATTATTTGGGAGCAAAGGTGTGGAATTCATTGCCTACTGAACTAAGAAATATAAACGATTCAAGGGCATTCTCGAAAACTTATAAAACTAAATTGCTTGAATCAATTATATCCAACACTAGATATGAAGTCAATAATGCATTTGATTATGTATATAAGCTTACACTAAAGATCTCAAGGTAAATTTAAAAAGTGTAGATCTCAAGGTAAATTATGCAAACCCAGACTCCCTGATTGTTGCGGTGTCAATTCACGTAATTAAATTTATACTTTATGTACAGATGACTGGCCAATTTTACTTTTTAGATTTCATGCCACTGACGTTAAATTTTAGTTCTATTTAATTAATTTTTAGTTCTATTTAATGTTTGGCTTTGGGCAAGCCTGCCAGATACTCAGGTCTCTGGTAACAATGCAGCCTGACCTCGGCANACACACACTCGTACGACGTCTATACTACTCGAATTATTACATGACATTTTGAGTACCAGCTCTACTTGCAAGATGTATTCTAATTAGTGTATCCAGACGAAAAACTGTCATTTTGAGAACGGAATGAATGCGCTGCCGCATAGTCACGAATAAAGTAACATTTTCAAGCAATACTCTCGGGATATGTGACATCCGATGAAATATCTGATTGGCATGAGTTAAACTGAGTGAGTCCATACTGAGAAAAACCACACCAATAGAAACACAGAATACCTATCATGGTATAAATAACAATTGTCAGAGACACTGTTTATAAGGCCAGAGTGGTGTAAAAATGTCTACAACTTAGATCTAGGTCTCTTTCTAGTGATGAGATACAGGGCGGTACTGAACGTCCATGATACACTGTCCAGTGTTCAAAGACAATTATTATTGATGATACCCCGATGATACTGTTTGTAGGTTAATTAGCGCTTATAATTGACCAATATCTGATATAAACTCGTCATAATGAAGTAAATTACCACTATGGCTATCACCAATATCGGGTGTAGACATACGTCATACAACACAAAATTCCGTACATTTACAACCCGTCACATAATTAATTGTGTGTCATGCTATTCCCATAACCTGACATGTTATTCATCTATGACTGACCCGCGATCAGAATTCTAAGACGTTAGTTAGGCATTATATTCATAGAACACACAAATAACCTTTAGTTGAACTTATAGTTTGTGAGAAATAATACGCTGTTGAGTAGCTGTTATACCGAATATCCGTGTTTTTTCCGATACCACATTTCAACTCAAGACACGATTTCGGAGATACACAAATCACAATAGTTTTTCACTGTATTGTGTGGTGGTTTGTTATTACTGGAGATATAATAGAATGCAAGCCCTTTCTCAGACAGGAATTTCGTTGCAGTCACAAAAAAAAGCAGACGAAAAAAGCAGAGTGGGAAAAAGCGATCTGCGGAATATTGATCCTACAGAAGAGTGACACTTACCTTATAATCTTCCCAAGTCAGGGAGACATCTCTCACGATTGAAGAATCGGGGAGTTTCAACTGAGCATTCACGAAGGTCTGATCCCAGTCGAAATGCATCTTCTCCGCACACATTTGTTTCGTTCGGAACTCCGTGAAAAATTCAGTTCCTGAATGAAATGTTCATGTCAAACGTGAAGTTGTCATGTGGGATGTGAAGTGTGAACGAGCTATTTATGACATGAATACCTCATTCAATACTAGAGACATGATCCCATGTGGAGCTACTGTATTATTGGACCTACTGTATTATTGTATTGAGATAAAAATAAACAAATTTACAGATTGATGTGATCTTGTGATGTCATAACAATTCCCAAGGGGTATCCTACTCTGACGTCAGCGCAATATTACCTACCTGGGTAGGGTACCGAGTAAAGGTCAAAGTCACAGTATCTTTTCTCCTTGTCAGCTTTCTCTGATGAGGTTATGCTGATCCCATATTTGACCTGGGATTATGATATCATTAGTCTGGAAATGAGATACCATCCGATGTGTGAATTAGATTTGGGATCATAATAATGTGCAGTGTGCAGGCTTTGATACAAGAATTCCATGAATGTGAATGATCTCAGTGATATTTGCGCAACACCGAAATACAAAATATTAGAATATCTGTCGTCTCTTGCAAGGAATGTGACAAAGTTTTGCAGAGGGTATACCAAGGCATGTACTTTGTTTCTCAGTGTACAAAAACACTGCCGGAAAGTAAGACATGATTAAATTAATATCTCAAGAATGTTAAAGGGGAGGAGATTGTTCTGTGGTACTTCTTGGAATTGGCAATTTATCTTGTGAGATTTGCAATCATGCCAAGAAAAGGTGAATGGCACTGTGTTTAATTACGAAATGAAGGGGTCCCGTTATTCTGTCAATACCTTCTTATTTTCCACCATCATATCGAAGATGTGCTTCACTTTGAGATAATTGAGGAGCTCCTTGTCTGCCTCTCTCAGCTTATCACAGGTTTCCCACTCACTGAAATATCAATAATGCACAGACAGTCAACGAGGGTATCTAGATTATAATCAGTGATCAGTGATCATCTTACCTAGAGTATTCCTCCCACGTTCCCTGGAGCCATTCCATGCCTGATCTCCCCAATATCTCTGCTGTGGTGGCAAGAGTAGCAGATCGGCACACAAACTTGTCTTTGTACACAATCACTGGTGCAGGGAATCTTGAGCGACAACGTGCCAACCTTGCTTTGTGGATGAGATCTCTCATTTCCGGGGACATCTCAACAGGAGAACTGATGAAAAAGGTCACTCAGCTAATGTATAGGGCAATGAGAACCCACATTTAATGTTGAAGAAGACAAGGTGATGCAGAGTTTAATACACTACATACCACTCTTTGTATGTAGTAGGGACAACAAGATGTCTTGGATAATGTCCACACAATTCACCACCTTGGTTATTCAGAATCTCAATGTTGTAATCTTTGAGAAACAGGTTCCTGCATTGCTGTTCTATCTTGTCAATGCGTGGATCCACCAAAGTAGTGTGATAGGTTAGTTGAGAGAAATAATCAACCAACCATGGGATGTTGAGTTCCTCTTCACTATCATCCATCCTACAATTTGGTGTAGCTGCAACAGAACAATTTGAATCCATACAGGATGTCTATGTTTGGTTCTTATAGTTGTACCATATGTTGATAACTTCAGATTGGAATTAATAAGATGTCCAGAACATATGCAAGGTAAAACTTAGTTAATAGTCATGAAATCTTAATGATTTGAATCTTTCTACTAAGACAGTCAATACATCCTAGATAAACCAATTCAGTGATTAAAATGGTATGCAGCCAAAATCTACAGAAAGAGTTAGATAGCTTCAAGCTAATCAATAGATAATCCTACACTAGTACACTACCCTACAGTACAACAATGAATACAAAGAACCAACATGGGTTGCCTCTTTAAGCAAATCAGTAAACTCAATATGGGTTGCATATTCAAGCAAACTAATGAACTCAGTATTCAACAAATCAAACTGATAACTGCAATTACAAATATCGTTTATTTGGAAGACAGGCTAATGTAGCCAGAACTCCAGAGGAAATTCAAATAAGGCTCGTGCTATTCTGCCTCGTTTGAATCCGCGCACGACCGTACTTGCGACGCGCCTGCCAGCTTTTATGCTAACCTAACCCTAACCCTAACCTAACCCTTACCTAACCCTAACCTAACCCTAACCATAGTACCCAAACCCTAACCCTAGCCCTAACCCTAACCCTAACCCTGACCCTAACCCTAACCCTAACCGTTAAGGTTAGGGTTAAAGTTAGGTTAGCATAAAAGCTGGCAGGCGCGTCGCAAGTACGGTCGTGCGCGGATTCAAACGAGGCAGAATAGCAGCTGGGTTCAAATAAAAGATTAATCAATATGAACGATTTATAGAAATGAAATTAACTGATTTCACATGTATTCATAATAGTTTCATGCATAACAATAAAGTCTGCCATTGCTGCGCGCGTCGCGATCCCAAAGTCTGTTGATTGAGTTAGAATTATTTTCTATAAAGAATTATTTTTTATCATCATAGCAGCATGGCATCGATTAATTAAATTTCATAGTTAAATATTAATAAAAATCAAATAAATCAAAACTAGAACTTGACGGTTAACGCGCCGCGCGTCATTTTCGTCGTTATTCTTCATTCTTCACTTTTTTAATATTTTATTTGAATACAACACTATGACTGTTTTTCAAAATTTCTGTAATTAAGATTTGATTTTTTGAGTCTGTGACAATGATAAGTCTGTTAAGTGTTGATAAATGATAATTTCTTGCCTTATTGTAGGCAGCTGACTTTATTTTCTATTTCATAAGTTCCCTTTTTGACCCCAAAAATCAGAATTACTGCAAACTGCAAAGCTAAATAATCCTTAATCAACTGACGTGAGATATTCCCAAAGTGCAAAGGGTCGATGGCAGCTGAAGAGGATGATTCGTGGATATATGACTCAGTTGTTGGATTCCTTAACTCTCCCATATGGATGGTCCCAATAGAGTCATTTGTTGACCAGAATTGTTTAGGTTTCTATCAATAATCCCTCACAGTTTACAAACAAGAAAGTTTGGTAACAAGATGGAGAATCCTCACATCCTCATAATGTCATAGCAATTAACCATCAGTTTTTAATGTTGTATTTGAATTTGCAAAGACTATTCATATTTCAGTGTTTGATGGTTCCTCTGGCGATAGTGCTGAATACACTAATATCCATTCAAATTACAAGTTGTTGGTAGAGGAACTCCTTGAAAGCTTCACTAATGATTTGCACATCACAACGAAACAATTTATTGGAGGTTGTCAAAAGGGTAGGGCAGCTACAAGTAACTATACCCAGGTAGGTTTCTTTACAAAACTCAAGAGCAGACTACTATCTGACAAAATGGCGTCCACTCTTGCAGTAAACCAATCCTCTCAGGGAATGTTTGAGTATGTTTTCGCATCAGTGAACTTTGAACTGTTCAAGAATATCATGGTCAGACATAATGCATCTTTATCACTTCAAGCTCTACAGATGATCAGAGGAGGTGTTTCATTTGAGAAATGTTCTTTCTTCATTCCAATTTCTTCCTTCCAATTTTTCTGATTTCTTCACCAATCTCTTGATGCAGGGACAGCAGAAGGGGCAAGTGATTTAGAAGCAGAAGTAATGAAGTTGTAAGTTTTAACATTGCCCAATCAAAACAATAAAGCACACCAACTTCTCATCAGTCATTTGAAGCATTTAACTGCAATTCAATGATCAATTCTTTCAGTTCAGAGCAAGAGTACAAAGCGTGAGTATTTTTGGTATATTCTTATCACGTTCATCTGTCTTGACTCTTGAGTGCTAAATGATAACCAGTGAATAGTGGATTCTAATGGCAAGCATCTTGGTCTAGACATCGAGCCGAGTTTGATGCCAGCACAGTAAAAGAGATGGCCGACTTGGAAGCTGCTCTTGTGAAATCACGGTTGGACTGTGAGACATTGCTCAAGGACATTGAGAAGGACAAGTGTAACTTGGTGTCCCATTTGGAGGATGGGAAGAATACGTCTACAGCTGATATCCCAGGAATCTATCCAGAGATACCAGGTTACTAGACACCATAGTAGTATTCTACACCATTGCATTACACCTAGCTTGAGTTATATAGTACAGTGAACAAGGTAACTAAACTACTAGACTAGTAACTGAACTACTAGACTATAGTATAGTCACTAGTGTCTAGTTCAGATGTAGAGACCATGATCAAGCAGATTTTACTACCACATGAGAAACAAACAGCTCGACTATGGACATGTCTGTTTCCCTAGTCTAGATCCTGGTATATATAGATACCTCCAGCAGAAGATTACCCTCAGCCAGAACTGCATTGGTCTTTACCTTTTCAATTATGTCCTCAGGCTAAGGATCTGGAATATAAACATATGGAATGGTAACTTTCCTTCTTCCCACTTCAATGACCGAACAGCCTAATTTCACATGTACTTCACTACAACTGGATATATGCTAGTTTCCTGGATGGACTAGAATAAACTTTTTTGCATTTCCTTCAAGTCTGCTCTGCACTATGAGCCAAGATATCAGTGGATTCTACTAGGTCCTTGTTTTTATTGCGCTTCTGCCTGCTTAGTTTTACATTCGCTGCATATTCATCTCACTACTATTCATTTAGAATTTGTATCATCAACTTGACACCATATTAACTATAATAGTACCACCCCCTCTCAGATGAGCCGATAGTAAGGCCCCCTGGGTATCCACCAAGACCTCCCAACACCTCCACGGCCAGCATAGACCCTGAGCACCAGGCGCAGGTTCCCACGACAACAACTGTACAAATCCACACTGACCTTGCCAGAACAGATTCCCTGCCACCTCTCAAGAAAGTGCCACCGCCACAGGTCTGTTGCACCCATAAGTTAGTGACAGTCACATCCAGTGTTTGTTCGTGACAGCACATTTTCAGCAGAGCTATTCTGAAAATAACCTTTCAACTTCAGCCACTCTATATCATTATCCCTTTTCACAATAACAACTAACAAGCATTGAATCAGAACATATATACACTGAGTACATGAATTGAATCTAATTTGTGCTTGTTTTTGTCGCTATGTACAATAGTCAATGATGCAACAATTTACACAATGTAATGTACTGCATTATTGACATGCACACATTCAATGAGCTATGCTGCTAGAGACAGCCAGGCATTAAACTTTAATTTCGTGTGAACATCGCAACTTTTATTGAAGTTTCGTGAACTAATGGCAGTGCTGATATTGGGTGTAATGGTGAGACTGGCGGTCAGTGGAAATGATAATGGCAAATGGCAATTGGCATGAGTATAACAGAAAAAATACTGTGCTACAATCGGTATTTCGTACATGATGACCGGAATATCCACCTGACCGGAATACCCAACTCATATCATTTTCGCGGTACCAGGTCGTATGTTCCCGCCTATTTTATGCCGTTTCACGTGACTTAGCCAGGACAACTGATCTTGTACCAAATCTACCGCATGTTTCGATTTTCGGTCTAAATTACAAAACTTACATTTTACAGCCAGCGAATATCATGGTACCATTAACCATTAAACAATGCTTGTAGACATTAGGTAATGCACTTTTTACGGTAAAAAGCATAACTTTGTAATCCTAACGTCAATCGTCGTTGGTGTCCACTATCGCGTGATTGTCACGTGACTGTAGCTAGTGTACTTCGTGGGAACACAGTTACAATCATGCAGTTTTACTGTGAGAATAGAATTTATACTCTCACGATTTATTGCCAAGATTGATTGATGGAGCACCAATAATTCATTATTGCACCAACTAATAGTATCTGGCATCGTTTCAAGTTGAAACTTTCAAGTGACACTCAATATGTGGCACTCATGTCCACGTGACGCATTTAATGACGTCATGGAATGGTGACATGCCAATTATTACATTTGAAACGATCTTTTCATGTCAGTTGAATCCTCTTCATAGTTGATAGTGCTCCGAAACATTATTGCGTTATCAGAATTGCGATGGTCAGCAGTGGTGCAAATCCAGGGGGGATGGGGGGGATATATCCCCCCCAATAATTTGGTGCCATCCCCTCCAATAATTGCAAATATCATCCCCTCCAAAATTCCAACCATCTTTACTATCAGGATATGCTAAATTCCGCCGTGTTTGCATAAACACCTTATTGAAATGATACATTATTGAGCAACCTCATTAATGTATGGACTCTGGGCAATGCATTTATGGATAAACAAGCAAATTGGTACAGTGCATAACATCTTTTCCAAAGCTGACGCTACAGGCTAATCATGTTTTCACCTTTAAACCTTTAGATTGTAGACCTCCAGTGTTGCTACTATAGTTGGTACTAGTATATTCTAGTTTTTGAGCGTTCTCTAACATTTTCGAAAGTTGGAATTGTGATCGCTCGGTAGAAATTTTGCCCATTTTGATATCAATTTCCCGACACTATGGTCAATGCCATTTTCCCCAATCCCCAAAGTCTTCCTGTTACTCGTATGATGTGTCCCATGAGTTCGACTTCATGTGAACGGTCATTTTCAATCATAACTCAATTATCTAATTAACAATTTTTACTACCATCCCCCCCAATTTAAGAAAAAGTCAAAAATATGCCCCTGAGAACGAATTATACCCCCCAATGAAAAACACGGATTTGCACCACTGATGGTCACTGACAAAACCAAGGTGACTAACTTCAATCATATTTTTTGGAGCGCGCGATGATAAATTTGTATTGCCCTACAACACATTGCGCATTGTCTATAACAGTTTGTTGACGAAATGCGACGCGCCGCGCACTGACCTTCATGTGAAACGCAACTTCACCAAAGACTGGCATAGCAAATAGCAATAATATGAATAATAATGAATAATTCTGAGTACACCCAGGTGAACATTACAGAAACACCGAGTGAAGTAACCGAGAACACCGAATCTGCTGCACAAAAGTGGATGGAGGAGGCTAAAAGTGGGGAAAATGTGCCCGTTCCTGAACCGGCCTCAGTGAGTCTCTCATCTAATATCTATCATCTTTGCAACATAGTGTATAATGGTGAATGTTGTTCTGACTCTTTGATTCACCTGGATGAATTCACGTCAGGGTCCAAGCGAGCAATCTCTTGAGGAGAGGCGGCAGTATTGGTTGAAGAGAAAGCAAGAGATTGTTGATCTCAAGAAAAAGGCGGCACTCGAGACACTCAAAGTTGAAGAGGTATTACTATTATTTCAATTTGAAACATCCACTATCAAATTGTAGGGATTTGTGAAGTTGATGAGCCATTCAATGCGTTCCACAAATGGTGCAGTGTTATGGATGTTGAAGTTATGAATGCTAAATCTAACAAAATAGTCACAGGAAACGTCAGCTCGGCCCAAATCTGCCCGAGTAGCAAAGCGAGTGCTGAAAGAGGGGGAGAGTGCTGCATCGGGGGATCAGAATTCTGCTGCCGGTGAAAAATATCCAGCAATGAGCCAGGCGTTGGCTGATGCGCTAAGACGAGAGGTCGTCAACAGATAAGATTACTGGGATTATCAGCTTTGCAACATGATAACACTAACAAATGCAATATTTTAATGATCCTACGGTTCAAAGTAATAGTATTTTGCTGGGATTGATGAGTAGATATTGTTTCAAGTCTTAAAGGATTTAAAGATAAATGTACCGAAAGTGAAAATATTCCGAAAGTGAAAACATTACTGAATCGGAAGATAATCATAAATGATTAAGATATGATAAGATTTCAGTCTTGAATGGTCTTCTGAATTTGATAATTGTAAATCGGTTTGATGTGTATGGGCACTTGACACTTGATACTCTTACTCAAGGTCCTTCATAGGCCTCACTTTGAACTTTCCATTGCCAGACGACATCTGAATCAAGATGAAGATGTAAAATCGTCTAGATCCAGATCCAACCCGGTACCTCAAGATCCTACCCGGCCCGGCACACCGCACAATGCCATGCCAAATGCTATCATTNCGGAGTATTTGGGTCACGCAGCGCGGGAACAGCTTGAGAGTAAGTTTGAGCCGCGCACGCAAAACGAAATTCTCGATAGGGGCTATCATCGATTGACAACGTGGCAATGCGACGTTGTCAAATTTTATCAGACCTGTTTCTTGCGCGCGCGCGGCGCGCCTTCATGCTTCATCTGCATCGATGATCGAATGTTGAAATGGAAACATGAGTGAAAGCGCGCGCGCCGCGAGAAACAGAGGTCAGAAAAAATCTGGCATGCATTAATGCACTAAGTGACGTCAAATCGCGTCGATCTGATTCTGTGCAGAGTCAGAGTGCAACGTGTGCATCAGCATACGCAATATCATTATTGATTATCAATATCAATATGGCAAAGTGAAAGTGCATAGTCATAGTGCATAGCACGTATGAGCGAGTGTGGAGTGAGTCAGTGAGAGTAGGCAGCCAAAATCTGGCAATGGACCATGGCAATGGTATTGTAATTGTATTGCTGGAGACGAAGTGATAGTCATCCTTCATCATATTAAATAGGCATTAGTTTTTTGTTATACTTATTGTAACAGTTAAGTTATTTTTGGTAAGCTTTATCAATACAAAANAACTTTTATTGAAGTTTCGTGAACTAATGGCAGGACTGATATTGGGTGTAATGGTGAGACTGGCGGTCAGTGGAAATGACAATGGCAATTGACATGAGTATAACAGCAAAAACACTGTGCTACGATCGGGATTTCGTACATGATGACCGGAATACCCAACTGACCGGAATACCCAACTCATATCATTTTCGCGGTACCAGGTCGTATGAACCCGCCTATTTTATGCCGTTTCACGTGACTGGACAACTGATCTTATACCACATCTACCGTATGTTTTTATCTTCGGTTACGAATCTTACAAATCTTACATTTTACAGCCGTCGAATATCATTAACCATTAACCATTAAACAATGCTTGTAGACATTACGTAATGCACTTTTTACGGTAAAAAGCATGACTTTGTAATTCTAACGTCAATCGTCGTTGGTGTCCACTATCGGCTATCGCGTGACTGTCACGTGACTGTAGCTACTGTAGTTCGTGGGAACACAGTTACAATCATGCAGTTGTACTGTGAGAATAGAGTTTATACTCGCACGATTTATTGCCAAGATTAAAAGGCTAATTGATTGGAGCACCATTTATTCATTATTGCACCAACTAATGGTATCTGGCATCGTTTCAAGTTGAAACTTTCAGCAATCAACTGACACTCAATATTTGGCACTCAATTCGACATTTCATATCCATGTGACACATTTCATGACGTCATGGAATGGTGACATGCCGCTTATTACATTTGAAACGATCTATGTGTTGTCATGTTAGTTGAATCCTCTTCACAGTTGATAGTGTTCACTGTTCCGAAACATTATTGCGTCATGCGAATTGCGATGGTCACTGACTTCAATTATATTTTTTGGAGCGCGCGATAATAAATTTGTGTTGTTCTGCAACACATTGCGCATTGTCTATAACAGTTTGTTGACGACGAAACGCGACGCGCCGCGCATTGACCTTCATGTGAAACGCAACTTCACCAAAGACTGGCAATAATTCAGAATACAGTATACCCCCAGGTGAACATTACTGAAACACCGAGTGAAGTAACCGAGAACACCGAATCTGCTGCACAAAAGTGGATGGAGGAGGCTAAAAGTGGGGAAAATGTGCCCGTTCCTGAACCGGCCTCAGTGAGTCTCTCATCTAATATCTATCATCTTTGCAACATAGTGTATAATGGTGAATGTTGTTCTGACTCTTTGATTCACCTGGATGAATTCACGTCAGGGTCCAAGCGAGCAATCTCTTGAGGAGAGGCGGCAGTATTGGTTGAAGAGAAAGCAAGAGATTGTTGATCTCAAGAAAAAGGCGGCACTCGAGACACTCAAAGTTGAAGAGGTATTACTATTATTTCAATTTGAAACATCCACTATCAAATTGTAGGGATTTGTGAAGTTGATGAGCCATTCAATGCGTTCCACAAATGGTGCAGTGTTATGGATGTTGAAGTTATGAATGCTAAATCTAACAAAATAGTCACAGGAAACGTCAGCTCGGCCCAAATCTGCCCGAGTAGCAAAGCGAGTGCTGAAAGAGGGGGAGAGTGCTGCATCGGGGGATCAGAATTCTGCTGCCGGTGAAAAATATCCAGCAATGAGCCAGGCGTTGGCTGATGCGCTAAGACGAGAGGTCGTCAACAGATAAGATTACTGGGATTATCAGCTTTGCAACATGATAACACTAACAAATGCAATATTTTAATGATCCTACGGTTCAAAGTAATAGTATTTTGCTGGGATTGATGAGTAGATATTGTTTCAAGTCTTAAAGGATTTAAAGATAAATGTACCGAAAGTGAAAATATTCCGAAAGTGAAAACATTACTGAATCGGAAGATAATCATAAATGATTAAGATATGATAAGATTTCAGTCTTGAATGGTCTTCTGAATTTGATAATTGTAAATCAGTTTGGTGTGTATGGGCACTTGACACTTGAGTGACTTGATACTCTTACTCAAGGTCCTTATACTTATAGGCCTCACTTTGAACTTTCCATTGCCGGACGACATCTGAATCAAGATCAAGATGTAAAATCGTCTAAATCCAGATCCAGTACCTCAAAAATCAAGATCCAACCCGGCCCGGCTCACCGCACAATGCAGCATGCCAAATGCTATCATTTTTATCATAGTCATATATCTGTATCGGCAATTCGACAGGATCAGGAGAGGCAGATTTTGGCGATTTATGCAATTTGGCATGGGCGGCGGGTAAGCAATTCAAATGCAAGTTTGACTTCACTGACTTTATACTGGCCTTGAAACATTAAACTAGCTTGAAATTGACTTTAAACTGGCTGACTTTAAACTGTAACTGTCCTATCGAATAAACGAATCTGATCAAATTCAATACACTGTTACAGAGAACCTGATCAGTGATCATTGATCAATATCATGATCAATCATCAATATTCGTCCCCCCAATAGCTCTTACCAGATACCGCTAACATTACATGTACCTGCATCGCTAACGCTTTGTGCAGTTATTATCGGCGGCCCAGTTTAATCGGGCCCCTATTGCAGTCCCCTGTCCAGGGGCTCCGGTCCAGTGTCCCCAGCTTATAACTCCGCCAGAATGACAGAATAAGTGGGGACAGTGTGAGTGTCCCTATGCTCACTTTGAGTTTTGACTTATTCTGGCAGAATTGAGAATTTAGTATTGTCATTGACAGTCATTCTTGATTCAGCATTCATATTCGCAAAATCATTTCTCCCTACCCTAGTACCCTCGCTGGCGGAATTTAACCGGGCGGAATTAAAATTGTGCGGATTTATATCAGTCATTACCAATTACTAATTCTGCAATTGTTTTTGTTTGTAGCTGTAGGAATCCTACAGTGTAGGAATCTATAAGTTAACTTTTGAACTATACAGTATACCTGCATCTACATACTATGGTGGATCAGGAGGGTCACATGCAAAAATAGAATTTGACTCTTCTGATCCACGTTGCGCTTCCTTGTAGGATTTTACCCTACCGTCGGTGCGCGCGATTTTCAATCCGCCCGGCCGGCGGCCCCGACAGATAAAATCCCGCCAGCAAGGGTAGGGTGAAATCCTACAATGCGCTTCCCTGATTCCCTGAATCCCTAGGGTCAAATTGGATATTTGAATGAGACTCCTAGTCCCATGATCCACGTACGCGTAAGGTGGATCATGTCAGGAGTGAAGAGGGTCACCGAATCACAGTGGCTGCGCTGCGCAGGTTTGTCAAGTTAAGGATTTCGCGATTTTTAGCGTTTTTTTGACGATCGCGCGACCTAGGTCATTTCAAAACCTCAGTGCAATGAAACGAAGGAATCTTTTGTCATAAAACTTTTTTCATTGAATAGAAGAGAGATTGATTCACATATCCTTGAAAATACGACATCTCTAGCCCATTCCTAGGCCACACAGTACTTTGATGAAAAACACGAAAAATGACCTGCACGAATATGCTCATAACTTCTAGACACAACGAGACACAATGGGCATGAATGTACCAAAATGTAGCCCTTTCTTTAATATACAACATATCAAAAATTGGTNACGCGCAGCGCGCGCGGAGTATTTGGGTCACGCAGCGCGGGAATATGTATGATCGATTAATAAATTTCGGTCATTTGCGATTCGATGGTTGTGAAAAGTAGGAAATGGGTGCTAGTTGTCAGATTTTATCTGACCTCAGTTTCTCGCGCGCGGCGCGCGCGCGAGAAACAGGTCAGATAACATCTGACAAGGTGCTAGGTGTTAGTGGCGTACGTAAGAGTGGCCCAAAGGGTGTTACCTGTATTAGCTAGATATAGCAGATATAGCTGCCAAATTATCTACAACTCACACAGATATAGCTGTCGAGCCGTCCGTCGCGTATGCCGTAACCCAAACAGGTATAGCTGCTGGTATTGTCCTATGTAACAAAGGCAAGACAGTGAACTAAGAAATTAGGCAGGGTTCTGGAAATTGGAAGCTTCAAACCAGGAAAAGGGTGCTGATTGGTGTAACTGTCGAAATATCAACATTTGAGGAGAGGGGCTTTATTACGACAAAATATAAAGTTTAAAAGAGAACTCTCGAAAGAAAACGTTCTACTGAAAAAACTGATAAGAAAAGATAATTAAAAGTAAAATAAGAGAATCAATCCCCATTCCCTCAATCAATCAACTCTCTTCACACAGAACTCTCTCTCTCACTAATATGAAGTATAAATTAGATAAATAAACACTCCACTGGGAATTGACCAAATCACATACTGAACTAAAAATGCTTAACTATAAATCTGCTAAACTAACACTCACTGAAACAACGTACTCAACACACTCACTACTCACCAAACTCACTACTCACTATACACCAATGGTATCATTCCATAAATTTATCGTATCTTATCCAATGAATACAAGTTTGAAGTTGCAATCAAGCTGTCCTCTTTATGGAGAGAGTGTGGTGAAATCTTACAAATTGAAATAGGTATGATCAATAATGCTTCTATGTTCTACATCCTAGCAGTATACATCCCATAACAAATAAGAATCACACCTCAAGTGACTTTTACATTCCCAGTAATGTTATCAAAGCAAATGGAAATGTTTGTCCTAATCGGATGACTGATGACCTCAATTGTACATGTTCACCCTTCTATTACTCTCCTATACATTTTGGTCATCAAAAGCCAGTGATGTAACATTGTGCACACATGGGAGTGCTGATTTTCGGAAGTGTCAGGACTTAGCTCATGTAGGTTTGACTTACAAAAACCATTTCTACTCAAATTAGTACTCTATGAAAAGATGCTTTGAATTTGAATTTATGGACATTGATATTCCAAGAAAATAACAAGTAATTTTCGCTAGGAGTTTATTTCTGTTGGTTACCTGTCAATCAAGTGTATAGAAGAGTCTGATTCTCATGGATGTCTAGATGTTTTGAGATCATCTGATAGAACAATCATGACAATGAATGCAGGAAATCTTTTCCATACTTCAATGAAATGGGCTGACATTAAAACTGTACTAGCAGAATGGGATGGTGTTAGTGAGGTAAACATTTGGTAGGTCTTGAATTTCATCTTGATGTATTTTAATGTTAGGTGAAGAGTGATACAGTTACCTGACAGATGTGGTTGAATTTTGTGAAGGACTACTCTGTTGCTCTAGTCAAAGCAGGAAACGGCTATCTTAGGTTTGAACATCTTGGAAATAAAAGAATATGCCATGGAGTATTTGACATAGACAGCTCTTCTGGCTGGGACATCCCCATCAGTCTTCTTTCTTTCCAAGGTGATTAGATTTTCTCTTGATCTTATCCATATTAGGATGAATGAGATAGAATTTTTCACATGGCTACCATATGAAGTTGCTGCATTGTAGGAAGATTTTCTAAGAGGAACAGATGTAGTATTGTTAAGACTGTGAATGACTACTTTGGACCATCATGTCTCCCTGGTCCCTCTGGGGTCTGTAAGTAATCATATCCACATAGTCAAGTGCTCATTGCAACCTAATAGCCTGCTAGGTGGCTTCAGAAACATTCATATTCAACAAAGCTTATCACTGCAGTGGCTTTAGGTGACTATATGAGGACCTGTCAAGTTTGTTCCTCTGGATCTTGCATGCGCGAAACAATATACAGAGGTGAAGATGGTCAGCTGAAGTGTCTCATAGAGGATGCTGGTGAAGTCGCATTTGTGACTCATGATGCCATCTTCAAGTATATAGATGGTTGGGTATATTGATTTTGCATGATTGTGATAATTCTATAAGTTGTATAATGTTTTACAAATTCATCAAGATGATCATTGATACAGATGTAGGTGGTGAAGTAGCAATCAGCAAAGAAGATTTTAGGCTGTTATGTCCTGATGGGCGACAAGCTTTGGTTGATGATTATAAGAGTTGCTTTACTGGCATCATGATGTCCAATGTTGTAGTAGCTAGTGGTTAGTAGTGCATTATAGAGTGATGATTGGTATGTTAGATTCAAAACCACAATCATCATGTGAAGCTTGACAGGTAATATGAGCGATGAATTGGTAACCAAAGTTCAGCAACAGCTAAGAAATCCGCCTCCTCTTGCCCAGAAATTCATATTCAACAACATTCCATATTCAAGTGAGATATTCATGAGAATCATATGACCATTTAAAATGCCCATGGTGAATCTACCTATGCCAACTATGAAATTTCCTTTCTCCAGTTTCTTCGAATACTGTGTTATTTTCGAACACTACTAAGGAATTGGTGCCACTGAAAGGATCACTACAAAACCCAAGAAATTATCTGGGTAGGTTTTTACAAAATGCTGTCAGATCACATTTGTAGTAGACATAGTTTTCATGCTGAACCTATGTTTGGTTTCAGATCAGTATAGCAGCAATGTGAACCCATCTTACCTCCAAACCATGGACTCCTTGTACTGTAATGCTGCTGCAACAGTCATATGTTCAGGAACACTCTGGCACTTTGTTACACATTTCAGTTTTATACTTTTTTATTCTTTTTAAGATGAATTCGATGGTGGTAAAATGGCAATTTCTTTTTCAATCCAGAGATGAAGTATTTTAACGTTTATCAGATTTTGAAGATTCGTGTAATTGGGTTTTCGTATCTTGCCTTTCACATACTTCAATACAAAGTAATATGATGCTATTGATGATTTCATGGAAACTTGCCCAAAAAATCAGCATTTAAATCTCATTCTCTCAGTAGCTAGTTACACCATGGGTCACGACAACGTGTGGTACTCACACCCCAGGAAATACGGACCTGGCAGTAGGAAGTGCAGAGTCTGCTCAAACGGACATGGTCTCATCAGAAAATACAGCCTGGACATGTGTCGGCAGTGTTTCCAGCAGTATGCTACCAGCATCGGCTTCCAGAAGCTCAGATAAAACATTTCTCTGAATAGTTTTATCCTATTTATTTCCCTGTTGTTTCCCTGATCTTACATCGAAATTAGGTTGGATTTTTCTACGAGTGATAAATCATACTTGAAATATCATACTTGATCCTGGTATAACTAACTATTGACAGATACCACTATTCCAAGCAATGGTTTGAATGATGTGATAGAATCACGGTGATAAACAAGGAAAACATGTTTGAAAGTGACGCTAACTCTCCTAAAAGACCAAATGGTAAGACACTGCCTTCTCCTTTATTGTGACTCAAACATCCTGCGTGATGGGAGATAGCTTTAACTTCAGATCTATTCACTTTACTTCAGTTTCTGGGTATTTTCTATCATCTCCCTGTTCCCATAGACAGTGCATTCTACCAACAACGTCTAGCAGCATGGAAACCTGTGATAAACATTCACACCACAATGCCAGTCTTTGCCGTACTGGGTTCTATTCTTGTTCCCCTGGGCATTCTCTTACTCTGTACTGCGGGCTCGGTTAGTGCATGGGGAAGTGAGATGATTAACGTTCTTCATTCCTGAGTATGTGGCTACATTTCTTTCCAGCAGTAGCACTCATCTTTTGACTCCTTTTTAGATCCCTGGTATTTCAGCTCACCTCCGCATATCTCTCCTTGTATCGCTCCTCACCATTCTCTTCCTCACTTCCTCTCACCCCTCACTATTCTCTTCCTCACCATTCTCTTCCTCACTTCCTCTCACCCCTCACCATTCTCTTCCTCACCACACTTTTCCTCGCTTCCTCTCACCCCTCACCCACTTCAGGTGAAGGAGATGAGGATAGACTACTCAGAGTGTGGGGGTTGTGAGTCTGTTCACTTTTCTCAGTCCTGCTCCTGTAACATCGACTTCAACCTTGACTCTAAGTACGGCGGGAGTACCATCATGATGTACTACGGACTGGAGAGGTGAGAAACAGCCACAGATACGCATATAACGACCATCATGACAACCACAGTCACCATGACGACCACTTACTGCTTTCAATGACATGGCAACCACACAACGACAACACAACCACTGGGGCTGATCCTCCTCCCCCCGTAGGTTTTACCAGAATCACCGGAAGTACGCTACATCCCGATCAGATGAGCAGTTACGGGGTAACCCCCTGTCAGTAGGGGAGAGCTGTGCCCCGTACCAGACCGACCCAAACACGGGGCAACCGTATGCGCCCTGCGGCCTCATCGCTAACAGTCTCTTCAACGGTGAGTCCCTAGATCAAGTCCTGGATTGTCATGGTCTACGGTGATATGACAAGTTGCCACGTTTTGATATTGTGATTGTGGGGGGGGGTGATGCAATCTTCATTAATGTTCATATTTGGAAAAATCCCAAAACTGACACTGACATTGATGCACATTGCACATTAATGCACGTTGCACTACCCCCGGATTGTGGGTGTACTGGTTGTGAGTATAGCCGGTTAGGTATTAGTGCTAATTCTACTGATAATCATGCTACGTATCCAAATACCATGACTGTGATTAACATGGCTGTGATTATTGTACAGTTGATAGCACCCGCATGGTCGTATGTATTCGGTGAGGGATGTCCTATTATACCCTCATAACCTCACGTAATTCCTCAGATACATTCGAGTTGAGATGGATATCACACGCTAAGAAGGATGGCTCCAATCTAATTGTGGACAAGAAGATCAATCTTACTATGGAGGGTATAGCCTGGGACTCCGATCACGGGATCAAGTTCAAGAATCCCGCTGGGGTCGATCCCTCCGTGGCTTTCAATGGTAATGTCACTTTAATGAATGAACTTTTCACTTAAAATGGGGGGGGGGGCTATGAGTTTTGAACAGTCACGTGGGGTACATGTCATGTCCAGCCAGAGAGCTACTGACAGAAAGTTACTAATACAAACAAGATAAGTACTGTAATCACGGGAGTGACATCTGACAATTCTCCTAATTTAGGTACAGCTAAACCGCCATCCTGGCCCCTCGCCCCTCACGAGCTGGATCCAGACAATCCGGCAAACAACGCATTCCTCTTCGAGCCGTTCATCGTATGGATGAGAGTAGCAGCTTTCCCAACATTCAGGAAGGTAATGGCTCAAGGGGTTGTCTCATCTTATTAACTTGAGAAAAGGGTGATAACGATAGATCATTTTTATCTGGGGGTCATTATTCAATATGATATTCATTTTTCCATTTCGTGCTGAGATAAGGGTGCTATCTCTTGGTTAAGACGAGTCTTTTCATTGCATAGATAAAAAACAAATCGGCGTCTTGTGAAAGATATACTTTATCTTTTCATTCAATTCTCATACGACGTTATCTGTTCACTGCAACGATACTACTGTGCTTTTTGCTTTGACACCACTTTCCTTCCACTAGCGCTGACTACTGAGTCCTGTTGGTACCACTTTTCATTCGACTGCATTGACACCACCCTCTTTCAAATTGTATTGACACCACTTCTCTGTTGTCAGTTGACACCACTGACCTCTTCTCGTTTGACACCACTCCTCCCTTGACACCACTTAACTCTCAGCTGTATTCTCGTATAAACATGGATCTAAACCCGGAACTAGACGGTGGTTTGGAGGAGGGAAAGTACAGGATGACCATTCAGTACAACTATCCTGTCCTCTTCTACCAGAGCAAGAAGTTCTTTGTTCTGTCCACCACCAGGTACCGACCACGCCCTTATATTTACCGACTGTCATTTACACTACTGGGACTTATCTTTCTGAGATTTACACTACTTGAACTTCCCCTAATCAGCTAAACCCTCCTCACCTTCTTATTGCTTACCCTACTACTCACCTAATCTCTAATCTCTGATTTCCAGCATATTCGGCAGTCGGAATGTGATGATAGGTGTTGTTTATCTGGTTATCGGTGCCCTTCTCATGTTAATAGCAGCTGCATTCGCTGTCATAGCGAGAAAAGACGCGTGAGTTGCACGATTCTTCATAAAAATTTCGATACCTAAAAAAATCTATGTCCCATCTATGTTCCACTTGTTCGATTAATCACTCTTTCCTTTCCAGGCATTCCTTTCTTAGGCAATGAAGATACCGTAGACTGAAATTGAAGGAAACTCGAGATCTAGCGACGAGTATAGTTGAGGTGATGTTATCTACGTCAGAGGTGCCGTAATTTGATTGAAAAACTCCGAGCGATTTGTTCATAACGATTAGTTGATTCGACCATTTTGCCGCTAAGTAATATATAATGGTTATTGGAATTAAATTCGTTAATAAATAGTGTCTGAGTCAGTTTGAGCGCATGTTTTCCAGCTCAATGCAGTACATATAATATTGATTTGATCCGTGAATATTAATTTCTTAGTTGTTTGTACATTCTATTAATTTAATTGATTACAACTGGCTTGTAAAAATGATATTTGTTGTAGCGAACAATGAAACTGTGTGTATATGTAAATTGTGTACTTATTGATGTAATGGAACATTGCATATTCAATATTCATGTATTTATGTGAGGATTTAAGTGTCATGATTTGACAGCAGTGTTCTATTTACATGTTGCTTCTTTCAATGATGTGTGCAAAGTTATTTATTGGATGATCTATAAGGTGGTTAATGAAATACCGGAAAATCAGCAGTATTTTTTGAACTGAACGATTGTTTCTTAATTTTGCCCACGTGAATGAATCCATTATCCAATTCCTGATTCTATTTGTGAAGTTTATTTTTATATCTCTGATCTAATTGTGCACCACTGATTGATAATTGTGCTTGATTGATAATCCAAACTTATCTGATTTCATTATTGTGTGAATTGTGATATAACCTCATCCCTCATCTCTCTAGCCCCGCTATCATGGCACTACCCCGCTGCTATTTCGACATGACAATCGGAGGCAAGCCCGCCGGACGAATTGTCATGGAGCTGAGGAGTGACGTGGTTCCCAAAACCGCCGAGAATTTCCGTGCTTTGTGCACAGGAGAGAAGGGATTTGGGTACAAGGGAAGCTCATTCCACAGGATTATCAAGAACTTCATGTGCCAAGGTGGCGATTTCACCCGCCATAACGGCACCGGTGGCAAGTCGATCTACGGGGAGAAGTTTCCCGACGAGAACTTCACCCTGAAGCACACAGGACCTGGGTGTCTGAGCATGGCTAATGCCGGGGCAAACACTAACGGTTCACAGTTCTTCCTGTGTACCGTGCTGACGAACTGGCTCGATGGAAAACATGTCGTGTTTGGAAATGTTGTCGAGGGTATGGATGTGGTGAAAGCTATGGAGAAAGTTGGATCAGATAGCGGGAAAACTAGCTCAGCCGTGGTTATTGCAGATTGCGGACAGTTGTAATTTGTGTGGCTGGTACCGTACTTTTTACACTGATGCATTGTCTTTATGTATATTTGAATTATTTGAGATTTTCATATGAAAGTAGTCGTTGTCTTTGTCTCAACTGTCGTTATTGATGTGAGATGGTGCTAGCAAAATGCGGTGTTTTTCCAGTCTCGCTGGGCGTGGGGGAATAAATAAGTGGGACAAAACTGCAATAATTGCTGAAAAGACTAGCGGATTTTGTGTTCAGCCCTGGTCAAAGCAATCCGCGCACGTACATATGTTAGCGCGCGTTCATGGCTTTAATTTCTGGCAAGCAATTGTCGGTCGCAAAAATTAACTTTCATATCCTTTCTTTCTTTTGGTCGGTCATTAGTTCCTCCCGGTAAATTAAACCTTACACAATTGTGGTAGAATTGATACACATAATTCTATAAACACGAAACAATGATCGACATTTAGATAATAATTAACAGTCCAATATTATAGTCCACGAATAGATAGAATATTGAGATAGGTTAGTTATGACTTTGATCTTCCAGTTCGTGAACATTCGTGCATCGTCGTTCCTCATAATATCAGTGAACAGTTGCTTAAAAATTTCACGAAAGTTGATACCTGAAATTCATTTTATGAGTTCGACGATAGGTCGATATAGCTCACACGATAGGAGAATCGGCCCCGGTGTTTCAAATTTCAATCTTAGTTAAAGTTATCGTTCCTGCTTACCTGATTCATAGACTTCGTCTCATCTTCTAGACTTTAGGTGACTGGCCCCCGTTAATTGACTTCAAGACAGCCCGTGATGGTTGTTGTGATAATGTAAGCAAATTCTGGTGAAATGGTTTAATTTTACGTAGGTTTTGTTGATTTTAGCGCTCATTATAATCAATTTCTTTATTTAGAACTAGGAGATGGCAGAGGAGATGCATGGAAGACTGTCAAGTTCATTCTGGCGCGGTGAGTGTTTAATCAATAATTAACTGTTTACTCTAGGGTACCTGTATTTCCGATTCTCTCTTGCTATCCCTCTTCCCGGAACCCCAATCCATTGTTAACTTTCTATTAACAACTGCCTCTCTCGGCTGATACCGTAGCTGGTACGCCTGGTTATAATGACACATTATGTGACATGTGTCATGTTACTGAGTGACATTGTGCTAGTCATTGTTCATAGGCATAATAGATCACTGATTAGACATACACGCCATAGATCATATTAGTAATATTGGTACAGTAGTATAACAAACCCCTGCATGCTACGCCATATAGCGTGATGATATGACAGATAACCTTCTAGAATAGATTTGTTTCTCGCTATACCACTGTAATCACTGTCTACAATTATATAGTAGCTACTCTGTACTAAATATAGACGACTGATGACAACAGTGTCTGGGTTATAACAAGGTGCAAACTACCCTGTCAAAACACGCTGAGAGCTCCACAGAAAGACATACAATCATAACGAGAGACAGCGTCTTTACAAAAGTATCCCTCATTATGTACTTACCTTGGGAAGGAAGACCAGACATATCATTACAGTCGTTGTGAAGAGTATACCGGCGGCTTGTATGCCAAATCTGAGCGCTGGCTGGGATTGCAGAGACACTGCAACTGGTCCGGCTATAGCTGCCACTACCACGATAGTGTATATGGAAATTCCTGAGAGCGTTGTGTGATCTGAACTAGACTGGAAGTTATGGGATTTTGCTCGGCAGCGGGGAATATTGTTATTAAAATCTGGTGACGTGGTTATGTGCCGGCCGGAATATTATAATTGTCTGGTTTCGGTATGGTAGGAGGGATATTTTAGAGTTGCCACAGCGTGTAACATATGTGGGTTAGGTGTTTAGTCGCATTTTACATCATGCAGGCCGCGGAGCTCTTTGTACAGTCAATAACCGCACCCATCAAAACAAGCCCATTCCATACCACAAAAAGAATACCTATGAACTTGCTGTCATTGAGCGCAGCGATGCATATATTCCTCGTCTGGAACGCAATGAACGCACCAAAAATGAGCAACAATCCCTGCAACGAGAAAAAATGGAATACAATAATATATAGCTCCACGAAATTGGACATGTGTGAACTCCTCATGAGTCGTGATAAATTATCAAACTTTTATAAGTGACCATTCCATCGTCCAACCTTGTAGATGAAGGCAGCTGAAAGTAGCCAGTGAACATCGGCAGGGCTTGATCCGAGAACTTGACAAGTTGCATGACCGTACTTGTTGGGTGTGTCGTCCAGGAGATTCGATGTTGCCTAGGAAATATCACGCGTTATCGCAAACCCCCCTCTGTTACCATGGTAACAGTGTTCGTGGCCTACATACAGAATGTCATGAACAGAATCCGGGTTGTAAGTTGCTGAATCGGGTGTTCATTGCAATGTGGTTGTATTGAAATGGGAGATTATTATCGATATGATGAGACGACATTGCCTCCACTACAGTGCTTCTTCTACATTATTGACGAGTGCCACTAGTGATTGAACTTACCAAGCTCGTGGCAGTCTCGTCTGGCTGGAACTTCCACTCATACCGGTTCAAGTACTCGTTAGTACCCAGCAGAATGATATCCACCAGGAGGAATAGCCCAATCAGAATCAGGAGCTTCCAATCGGATAGAATCTGGAGGGGGTGGATTCTGTGTAGGTTAAAACTCACTGCAGACTTTCATGATAAATCATTTCTCATGTTTATCATATCAAGGATTGTTCGTACCATGTGTTTCGGTTTCTTGCTTGTGAAGATCTTGTACACTCGCCAAGTCTTGGCAAAGAGAGCACCGAAACTGGTCGTGAACCCGATACAGAGAACCCACGACAGTATTTGGAACTGAAAATGATGCCCATGGTGACGCATCATTGTCACCAAGGCAGGGAATGGCAGATATGGGGAAGCCACATTGTCACATTGTACTAGAAGAAGAAAGTAGAAGGCGCCCAATAATCGTATGTAATAAGCGGCATACGCTGTCACTGAGTATATGACTGTCACTGAGTATATGGCTGTCACTGAGTATATGACTGTCACTGAGTATATGACTGTCACTGAGTATATGACTGTCACTGAGTATATGACAGGGTCACTCACAGAGCAGATCTTGATGAGGTAGCTGCTATCCTTGTGACTGTACCCATCTACTCCAGTCCTTAGTGCATACAGGGGAACGTACAGGTACAGCAGTACAGCTCCCAGTAGGATTATGTTGTTGATGTGGGGAGACGACATCTTGATAACCCTTATCGGAGAAGGAGAAGGAGAGTCAATGATGAGTGAAAATCGGTAGGAAATGATCAATAAGGAGACGCGATTTTCTGTTTAGTGCTCGGAAAGCTACATACTTTTCCTGCATGTGCACGATGTTAAAGATGAAGAAGCAGACTGAGAGTGCTATACCCAACACGGACGCCACTGTAAATACAAGTATGGAGGTTTTTGGGATACCGATGATGACCTCCTCCATCCTCTCCTCTATGGGACCGTCTGATGGACACATGCACAGAAATCCTGGGATGATATCCATCTCAATACGACTCATTAATTATTATTGCAAGTGCGATCGTAACTCGTCCGAATTCGTGGAGAAAGGTTATGAATTTCCAGGGTGATGTCGCGCCCGGAATTCAGTAAATGAACGGGAGAATTAGAGCGCAGGTAAAGTCGTGTGTTAAAGAAACTCCATGAAAAGAAGGAGCAAGGATTTCCGCTTACTGTTATCCGGTGTGCAGTGTCTGTGAAGGTTGTCGTGGTGGTAAATGCGTGTACCCCATATTTCATCTGGACCATGACAAAGCAATGTCCCCTTGTCATTACTGTGACATACTTCAACCATTTCAACTTCTGAGAGGGCGCAAAAACGTGATTTTATCATCAAGAAAAACGTGATCTTTGTTGATATAAGATGTCAGAAAATCTTGGCATCAATTCACAAACATTAATTGCTCCTTCGAGATGATGATTGCTTTTTAATTGGAGCACATAATATATCAATTGAAGGAACCGTTTCCCACCAGAATTGTTGAGTATTTTGAGCTGTGTGATTTTGGACTTCAGTCCACTCCTACAGGTTGTATCCACGCTGTTCTCAAACTCAATCTTCCCCTGGCGTGAACCTCTATCAGAATGATGTCATGATCACAGATTGGGAGTACGCCAGCGGGTGTAAAATCACTTTGAATATATCAGTTACGACTGTTAATAACACCATTCATCATGTGATGGAGTCAAAATAAGCTGTCTGCTCTTATTAAATACGATGATCTGAAAGATCACCTATATGGTGTTGAATATATATCAACTCACAGATGCCCCCTCAAAGGAAATTTTTAACATCTGCGAGAGAAGATCGCGAGATCTGTCCCCCTCCCTCACAAGAAGCTCGGTTAGCAGTTCACCCCGCTGTTCTGCGTTGTTGTCCTCCGATTCCCACGGCTTTATGTCTCCTGAAGTAGTGCACGTGTGACATAACACATCACGCGTGTTACATTACACATCACTCGCGTGTGACATTACACATCACTCGCGTGACATTACACATCACGCGCGTTACATTACACATCACGCGCGTTACATTATACATCACCCGTGTTACATTACACATCACGCGTCATTTCATTACAAGAATACAAGCGTGGCACCTCAATTCCCACGCGTGTTACATTACACATCACGCGTCATTTCATTACAAGCGTGGCATCTCAATTCTCACGCGTGTGGCATTACTTATCACATTATGCCATTCCTCAATCCTCCCACACATGGTATACCCATAATGCAGTTATACCATGCTGTATTGGTTTAGCTGAACTGAAAGAACCTTTTCTTGCAACATTTTGATCGACTTGTCATGTAGGCTCAACTCATTCTAGCGCTGTCAGAGTGCAATTTATATCGGCAAGCAGCACTCAAATTGGTTTCACTTTTATGATATATTACATTTCAATTCAATATGTCCCTCAATATGTTTTTAATAAAGTATGTTGCATAATGGAGAGATCTGTATAATGAGAGATTGCATGAATGAGAGATAGTAGGGCTTTTGAATGATATTACATATTTTGAAGGTGAGTTTGAATGCTATAGTCAGGAGCCGATACTGAATACTCATGGGACGCAGGAAAACGTTTGTTACAAGATGAGTAACATGTTGTAACATCCTGTGACGTGTTACACACGGCGTGTAACATGAACACAGCTACCGAGGGAGCGGTTACAAAGTGTACACTGTACACAGGCTGAATCAGGACGTTACACATCGCTATAATATATCTGCAGAGTATGGGAAAGAAGTGTTCAACCAAAAGTAATAGCCACAATCCGCATACCTGATGCTCTGTCAAATCGATAGAGTACGTTATGAAGACCTTTGGCAAGAGTCCAAACAGAGTCGTACATCAAACTCCCAGCTTTAGCCTCTATGGAGCACTGCTCGCACGACTCCTATTGGTGCGTGGTGAAGGAGCTTGAACAGAGTTTGCACAGCTATGCTCAAATATAATTCCGTATTCGTCACATCACTCAAACAAGTCAGGGAATATTCGGTACCTTGTAGTTAGTGTAGAAATCGTGTGCATATGCGTCCCACGTCTCTGTGAATGAGTACCCTGTATCGAGGTTCGGTTCAGTTGTGTTCCACTGGAAATCTGGACTCAGGTACCTGTTTGGATGTTCAGCCAGGTATTGCATAGGAGAAGAATCTCCAATGTGGGTATTCAGACGAGAATCGATGCATTGGCCAGTGTTAGTATTGAGTGGGGATGAAATTCATGTAAAAATCCCTTACGTTCCCACGGTTTCGATGATATCCTGTTTGGTACACAACATATCACCGTCCCGTTTCCGCCTCTCCGACACTCTGTCGATCCAATCCGAGCTGTAGCTGCTCGGTAAGACCCAAACCCGACGTCCCGATACGTCAGGGGACTCCGATACGAATCCCGTTTCCTTCGCGATACAGAACACGTCGTATGCTTCGTCTTCCCGGAAATTGGCGATCAAAATCCGCGCGTCGTCTTTCTGTGAGAGTTTGATTAAGATAGGACTTGGATGAGTCTTTTTCAGAATATGTGGTTGTGAATGAGGGCATAACTGTGGTTGGGAGGTGAGAAAACAATATAAATTATAGAGATCGTTCCAATCACGTGACCCATGTCACAGCTTGAGCACTCAGACTGTGGCATATGTGCTCTCTTACTATGAGTTGTTGGAAGGTTGTTCTGATAGTTTCGCTGAGCGAAGCAGTGAAGGATCGTCTGTACAGCTGTCTACCTTGCTCCTTCATCTTGTCAGCAAACACGTTAATCACCTGCACAATCATCATGACGATCAGTGATGAGTGTCAGTGATGAGTGTCAGTGATGAGTGTCAGTGATGAGTGTCAGTGATGAGTGTCTGTGCTGAGTGTCAGTGATGAGTGTTAGTGATGAGTGTCTGTGCTGAGTGTNGTGTCAGTTATGAGTGTCATTGATGAGTGACAGCGATGAGTGTCAGTTATGAGTGTCAGTGATGAGTGTCAGTGATGAGTGTCAGTGATGAGTGTCAGTGATGAGGGGTTAGTACAGTTTCTCCCTCCAAATTCACAATAAATTCCGTCAGCGAGGGTAGGGAGTAATCAGCTATAATGATGCAGGTGGGCGCTGTGATGGGTGGGGTTGAGTTGATCGATACTAAAAAGTGATGTTTTTAACTTCAAGAGTTATTTCCCCGTAGATAATCGTTGCGATCACTTTATCTTAATAAGTTCAAGAGTGTTTATGATGCGATGGGGTAAGTGAATTATTAGAAAGATCTCTGCAAAATGTCAGTGCAGATAGATAGTTTACAGTTCTATCGATAAATCTCACGGCCTCACGCTTGGGTTACATTACTAGAAGTGTATCTGGACCAAGGAAACTAGCTGTGTGTGATGTCCACCCAATATAGCTATGATCATCAGACGTTAGAAACCATCACGTTCAAATTCCCAAGACGGAATGTTTATCCCCACATTTCACCTCCGTATCGTCTCAAACCTACTCCCGCGCACCCATAACCCGCATGACAAACCCGCACTCATGTCCCGCACTTACAGAAGATCGGAACTCTCCCATGCCCTCCTCTCCGGATAGAATGTGGATTTTCGTCCAGTTGCATTTGTCCACCAGTTGGAATATAGCCGTGTATATGTCTGTTTCTATCGGATGGAGTCGTATCAGGTGACTGTATCTGAGTGGGGAGATAGAGATGCGATTTACAAGTTCAGCTTCATGACAAAGTGATCATTGGCACGGACAAAAACGGTGCACGCATCGGAATTTTATGTAGTGAACACTCGCTCTGCAATAGTGGACAAAAGCTTCACAATAGTGGTCAGTGCAAGACAATGGATACTATATCCAGTGAATAGTTGTTTTATTACGATAGTACTAACTCATAGTCTGCTGTTGACGTGGTATCTGCTCTGCTAAGCGATGAACTGGACGCGGTAGGACTGACAGCGACAAAGTTGAAGAATGGTGCCAGTTCGCTGATATACTTGGTAACATCAGTAAACACTGGTCCCACTATTCCCACGTAGTCCCGTGTTTGCTTCGTACCGATGAATGAGAACAGTTCTCTGATCCCCTTGCCCGGGTCTGCCTGAGGGAGAGGCAGTGACACTAGGGCTTTGATAATCGAAACACTTTCTGATAGGATTCACCGATTTCTCGGAAATAGCAATCAATATCTTGAAGTAATCATTGAAACCGATTCACAATCTCCTGTTGGTGCCATTATATGAGCGATTGAATGAATTTCAGTCTTTAGAACTTCAGAAGACTAAGAATATTGCTCGTAGTAGAAATTATCATTTAAGAATCGTGCTGTTAATTTTCTTTCTCAATTATAGCCCTCGACTAACTGCACGTCACTAAAATAGAGATACACGAGCGCTAATTCTGAACTCTGCCCCCTTTGTCAGGGAGTTTTTCTTATGGTCATGCTGAGCAGCTGGTGACATATCATGCTCACCCGAGCTCAGATAAATATGGTGTCAATGGTGTTATTTCAGGTGATAAGTTGAAGTTTTTGAGGTAATATATCTGACACCTGGCTTTTAGCAAAGTTCCGAGTAGTGAAAGAGAAGATGTTGCGGCAGATATCTTACAAACTACAAATCTGTATCACGGCTGCTATGTATATAGATACCACAGACACAGACTTGACGTCACCACGCTGTTACTGACACCATACACTATCTCTTGGCACCGCTCACCCTCCTTCTCTTGGCACCACGCTATCTCTTGACACGATACACTATCTCTTGACACCATACACTGTCTCTTGACACGATACTCTATCTCTTGACACCATACACTATCTCTTGACACCATACACTATCTCTTGACACCATACACTATCTCTTGACACGACACTTACCTCTGTGTTGAACCATGTCAGCTCCACATCATAGTCTCCCAGGACGTCTGTTGAGTTGTTTATCTGATCCCGTGCCACGTGTGCCATGGGTATCAGACTCTTAGACTCTGCCCATCCCCCTATGTCTCCTGGTATGAACAGCCCGATCTTGATCTTATCTTTGTTCAATTTTGCCGAGCCTGAAATGAATTATGTTTGCATGAGATGGGAGCTTACCTTGATATTATCCCATACCTAAGTTTGTGTTTCATACTGGAAGAAGGTAGTGTGAGAGATTCGATAATTACTAGATCGTTCAACTTACCAGACGTTGTAATTACGAAACAGGAAATGAGCAGGAAAATCATTATATAGCTGGACTGGAATCTGCAGTTCGTATCGCACAAATTAGAAATCAACAACAATATGAACAATCTCAGGAAAGCTGGTTTTATAGGGGGAGTCAATGATCATGGACTAACATGTAAGCTGAAATATAGGTGAATATTATCATTTCTGATACGTAGTGGCTTCTTGAGTAGATAGATAAGAACACCATATTATGAGCATCGAAATTATCAAGAGTATTACGAAAGCAACGTATTACCTAGTGCGTGCTATATAAATGCCGATGATCAATAGTTACGCGACTCTAGTTAGTACATGTAGGTACACACACATAAGGCGTTATGAGATCATAAAGCGTCTACATTTTGGTGTGCGTGTGCAGGTGGAGAGATGATTATTTGATGCCCCAGCTCTTGCCGCCAGATGGCGCCTCAGATTCTTAGGTTGTTCATTAGTGGCAGTGATTAGTATATCATATGGAAAGTGTTTTAGGCTCCGTGATTTTCATCTTAGTACAGCACTAGATTTATAGAAAGTAGCACTGGATTCGGTAACAGAAGGACTGTGTTCAGGGGTTGGATATGGACGAAAATAGCAAATCATGCGAATACCTTAATTTTGTCCCGATTAGAGTTTTCCGTGGTCTAAACCCGAACTCAAGCGAGAAAAAGGATTAAAATCAGTTAAAAAACCGTTCAGCATTGAATAAACTTAATGTTGTCGCGTATCAACTGAATATTACGAAAAGCTACTGGCAACTGCTGTTTACTTATTATATGTGTGTGTTGACGGTTATATAAAATACCGCTGAGCTAGTGTTCTAAACTGTAAGTTCATGCTAAGAGTCTAGGATGATTTGTGCGGCTGTGTTATAAAGATGGTTGGGTAGTTAACAAAATCTACTTGGAGCTATGATACACGTATGTGGATGGAAATAGAAGACGATCTTCATTCTTCAAGCGTGTGCACAGAATTCGCACAAAATACACTCAAATGCTCACGAACACATTCGTCCGTCTTTTACGCGTCCAAATGACTGATACCTACGTACTATTATAAACGTTCTATATCCTGATCATTTATGAACATCAGGAACATCAGGTATTGACCTCACCCATGCGATGAATGGTAATAACCTTTTTTCAGGAAGACAAGGATTAACCTAGAGAGAAATGAAGATTTTTGAGGAAAGAGGAACTTTCATCTTGCGGAAATGCAACATATCAAATGATACATCTTTCTCATGTGACTTGTGAGTACATGTATTTTATTGATTTTCAGAATTAGGTTACCATCGATCTTACCTAAGTTAATGAGGGAAGAGAAAGGAATTCGGAATAGGCATGTAAAAGTATCCAAAAACATTGGATTGTAAGTGATAATACAATAAAATAGGGAAGAAAGGTTTGTTTCCTCAGGGAAGTTTTTACAGCTCTGTATGATTTTCCAAATCTGCAGAGAAAGAACGCGGTTGCAGTCCTAAAATGCTGACATTCTGAGCACCTGATCGTTTCTCTTATGAACAAATTGGCATGCATTTATTCACAGTTTACACCATGCATAAATGCAAGTATATTTCTAGCGCGGGATATATTTGGAGAGAGGAAAACTTGCTCTCACCAAAATGAAAACAGCAAGCAGCAATTATTTCTAATTATCTTGTTATCTTGAGCTCGTGCTATAGGTAACTTGTCCGACTTTTATAGCAAGGGAGACTACGTCCTAAGCAGTGCTTTACGTCTTGCATTTTGCAGATGCCTACTACACTGTCCAAAGTTTACTGGTTAGCCAGCATTGCAATTATCGATCCACCGTTTAGAGTTTATATATGTCCTGGTTTTGGGATAGCGTTCTTCCAATATATGCCCAACATGCAATAAACAGTTAAATCATAGCATGGGTTTGAACTTCTGCTGTAAGAATTCGACATAGATCCTCCATAATTAGCGGTATCGTATACTGCATCTCGATGAATAAACACTAGGAATTTTTTCCAAAACCAAATAGGATTTGGTTGTTTCTGTTCGCGGCATCTGGCGTTCTTTATTCTAAACCCTATGATATGAAAAAGAACGCGGCATATTTGACAGACTGCCGCCACATCACGTGTAGAAACACTGCAGCTTTTTCTAGCGATGTGGCGGCAGTCTGTCAAATATGCCGCGTTCTTTTTCATATCATAGGGTTTAGAATAAAGAACGCCAGATGCCGCGAACAGAAACAACCAAATCCTATTTGGTTTTGGAAAAAATA
>CAMPET010000099.1:50722-68736 GCA_946803715.1 Beroe ovata
ACACACACACACACACACACACACACAGACGCCTACTACAGATTGAATAAGTAGTTCGCAGTCCAATCTAAATAACTGTAGGTATCAAGGGCGGATCTTTAGCCCATAATTTCATAATGCCACTAAAGACATGTGGGATAACAGCGACATCGCGTTAGCGACAGCCGACAAAATTCCAGTCATAGTGTCTACTAGACAAACATGATGTTATTGAAGTTGTTATCAAATATTATTGCATAACGAACATAATAGTTACCAGTCTTTATAATTAGACTCTACAATAACTACATTGTTATACTTAACAATGAAGAGCAGAAGTTAATGACTGGGCAAGGCCTGTAACTGAAGTCTGAACAAAAATGTCCAGTTAGGCCACGTTACTCAATACTCATGCATATTATTGATAAGTGCTTCATTATGAGGGTTCCCTTACCTAGATAAGACTTAAATGACCTAGATTAGACCTAGATAAGACTTAAATAGATAAGACCTAGATAAGACTAGATGAGACTAGATGAGACTAGATAAGACCTAGATAAGACCTAGATAAGACTAGATGAGACTAGATAAGACCTAGATAAGACTAGATAAGACTAGATAAGACCTAGATAAGACTTTGATGGCGATTTTATAATCACATATTACGAGAACACGTCTTGACTATGCCAGCAAATAGGAGTCATGTATTATGGTAAGTCACACATCGATCCACTGCAATACTCAGAAGGTAAAGATAGTTGTTGCTACTGGTAGATATTCCTACTGGTAGATACCTATTCCTATCATGTACGAGAATTGCCATAAGTCCACAGCCTCTATAATGGTAACAGAGGTTGCAAGACATGGTAACAGAGGTTGTAAGACAAGGTAACAGAGGTTGCAAGACATGGTAACAGAGGTTGCAAGACATGGTAACAGAGGTTTCAAGACATGGTAACAGAGGTTGCAAGACATGATGATACTTTTCACAAAACATTCGCTCTGCTGCACAGTAATAGACACCACAATTATGGGTGAAGTGACCATGACCCTGAATTTGGGACCTTAATTGAAGTACTTAGCAGTTGCAACATATGAACAATGAAACAGCTGGGAACTATTTTTACTTGACGAAAAGTTTCTGATAGAATAGTGCTCAATGAATAGTTTCATTTCTTAAAGACCTCATAACGGACCTAAAAAGTGAGATATTGAGCGAGTGAGATATCATATTGAGAGAGTGGTCAAACTTAGGTTTATTTAGATAAATATTGAGAAACAACTGGCCACTGAGATAGAACTCGGATAAAAACGAAAATAATGAATTTTCACACAGTAAATGCACAATAATTGGTGTTAATGAGCTGCTGCCGATAAATGACAATGACTTAGGGAAAGAACAATCCATATCCTTCTACAATAACTGACAGTAGAGTACAACTATCATCAGCCTTCCCTGCTACTCGGGTACCAGTCCGTTGCTAGGGTACCAGTCCGTTGCTAGGGTACCAGGATAAAGGAATTACCATCCAGTCTGAACTACGACAGAAAATATCCTTGAGTGTCATGGGAGGGGTGTGTGTTGGTAGATATGAGTGTTGTACAGAAAGTGTTTATCGTCATGATGATTTTGATAACTGATATCATGGAAGTTAATAACCTTGCTGCAGGATGCAATCGGTATGTTGTAATCTGTCACAAAGAACTGCCGATACCCGATAGTTCATAACATAGAATCGATGACGAAGTGTATCAGTTTCTTTTTACAATCCAGTATAATTAGCGACTGCTATGGCTTCCTAATTATCAGTCAAGAGATACATGTTCTGAAAGATAGCAGCAGGCGGTGCAGTGTCTCACGAAAATGAACTTTATTGGAAGTCATTCATCGATCTTGAAGGTCGTTCATGGATCAGAACTTGAATGTTTATGTAGCATATGAATCTTTATTTCTCACATATTAGGTAGGTATCAGTTTGAAATTTGAAGGGCCCCATTATTTGGCTCACGCAATGGGGTTGAAGCAAAGGGGCATTGACGTATTTAGAATCTCACAAGTTTTCAACCAGACAAATACCAAGTCAAATCCAGACATGAAAACTGAGTTCAGTGCTGTCAACGCTAGGATTGAGATTTATAATGCTCCTTACACATAACCACAATCACTTAAAGTGCGGGTGTTTCAAGTCATTTTGCATCCCGTCGAGCACATATTCATAATTCCTTTTCCCATCATAAAATGGATAATTTGAAATATTTCGAAGAGTTCAGGATCTTTGAGGAAACATTTACCCAAATTAGTTACTGCTGCTAAAAATCTATAATCAATGGTTACGGTACACGGCCTTTTCATTTCATTGAGTGTTACTATTAGGTATATTCAAAATTTGGTAGCTTAATTTTGCTACATTACTTATGTTATGGATTTAATTAATTGATAATGATAGATCTAAAGCATTACAATGAAGAAAACTTGTCCAGAAAAAGGATGCCGATTATAGCAGCGCTTCATGAGGGGTTGTCTGTGTAAGTGTGTGAATTGTGCACTATGCAGGGAATTTCCCTGAATACTGACACGCACACACAGCAATGGTGAATGAAGAGAAGATCACCAACCAATACAGGAAATGCAAGCTCCTTGGCGAGGTTTTGTGTGATCTATTGACTATGTGGTAGGAAACGCCTTCCTGTAGCTATGAGGTTGATGCATACAACAGTACAATACAAATAATTATCTGTACGAGAGCCATCAAATGGATCTTATTGAAGGCGATTTGCCATCAAAGATCCCTTAATCAAGTAATTGATAATCATCAGTAAGAATTGGCTGTTATAGGACCTCAGGGCTTTGAAGTTCAAGTATGAAGCTCGCACAGTGATATAGCCGATATATAGCATCAAATATGGAAAGAATATGGAGACAATATGTACTAAGATTCTAGAGACGTATGGAGGAATCAGCAATTCAAGTTTGATTCAGCTCAAAGACTGTGTGTGTGGCAACAGACTGCATACCAGGTGACATTTCAGTTCTGAAACATGTCATCACAGGTCCGTCTTTGCCACTCTGTACATGACTCCAATATACCGAGATACAAAAGGATGGATCAACAACTGGACATGTCTGTGACAATCAGCTGGGATCTATCATATTGGACATGATTGAATAATATTGGAGTTGGATTAGCCATACCAACAAGATTGATAATCATCGATGTTATGGCGTCTAATCGTAAGGTGATGATTGACAATATTCAGATCACAGCACGAGTGTTACAAAGCTGTGGAGTGTGCTTGCTGTTACCAGTGCTATCGGGGTGATATATGATATTACCTTGACAAAATCTACAAGATATAGCATGTACTATAATTATAGCAGGCTGGGGCGTCTGATATCATAACTTAGATAAAATCTTTATCGACATCATAGATCTGATGATAAGTCCCTGCATAAGTCCCTGATAAGGCATTTAGCATGCTAATGCTCATAGGTGATGGGTGAACTTAGTCAAATAAACGCCCTATCAACAGTTCAATGATCATGACAATGATCAAGGCCGGGATCGCGCTGCTAATTGTGAAAGATATAATTGAGCTCCTTAGTTAACAGCAATTATGCCCCACAGAAGGTCCAATTATAACCACGGCATTAGTCACACTTCAGGTCGCCCATACAGTGATTGCTATTTGTAACATTCAGAGCATATTGGGTCTTAGTCCAATGTCCAGTATATAGCGATGTAAAGAATAGTTTCCTTGCATGAGAAGGGGAGTGCCGTGTACTTCTTGGTACCCAAGTAGAATTCAGTAGAATTCAGCATTTTAACAATGGAGCTTTCATTATTCATACTGGTTAGATTTTCTTAAAGATTCATTGCAAAGGATTATCGAAGCACCTCGATATAAGGACCAAATTTCAGACAGATTTACCGATTCACATTAAGGCCTCTACAACAACGTCAGGTGAACAAAAACATGACTAGCAATGACAAAATCATGCCCCTCCCTCATTGCCAGCAGATGTTTGTGACGGAAATTCATTGAATTGAACAACAATGCGAAATAATCCTCTACAAAGTAACAATGTGAAAGTGATGATAATCTGTAAAAGGCAAGAGCCGATGGAAAAATACACCGAATATAAATATGTTACCCACATGTGTTGTATAATGCACACGCCAGCTGTGCAATCTGAGCATATGAAGTATACCAAAGTGTCTTTTGGAAGAGAGTGAGGTATAAGTTTCAATATAATGAGCATGAGACCCATCAATGAGATACTTGCCCATGAGGAAAATGAAATGCATATACCAACTCAATTCCCCCAACCTAGAACAAAAAATCAACATAACGGAGGCTCAAGTGCTACCTTTTTTAAGATTATACCACTATGCAAAAGTTCATTTCAGTCTAACACCAAGTCGAAGACAAAAAGTAATGATTGAGTGCGGATCATTGTTGAGTGGCAGTTCACTTGTGATACGGAATAGACTTGAAGCCGACATTGAGGTGCTGACAGCAGACCATCCTGATTGTTTGGCACGGAAATCGCAAGGAAAGGACATAACTCTGATGAATCATGACAAAGGAAAAGCTGGAGAAGTTGAGATATTTCATATCACGGACACTTATATCGACAATACCAATAGGGAACCTGGCTCGTACATGGCATCAAGTGTATGGGTTTTTCTGAGCAATGTATGGATTTCCACCATGACTGCAGTGTTCTGATATTTATATAATACTCAGCTGTGACAGGGAAATCATTGAAAAATGCGGGTATGCTGAATGAATGGAATGCTGAAAATTTCCTTGTCATAGGGAGGATTCCTTTGCCCATTGCTGTACCAAGGAGATGTTCACGCGCGATTTGGTGGACATTTTTTCAAGTATTTCTACTAAATACCGAACAATAAAGACCAAACTGAATACGTTTCTCTTACTGAGTCGAACACGGAATCATAATCTTGGTAAATGGAGTGATTGAGAGTTTCTACTTTTTCAGTGGTTGCACTTTTTGAAAAGTTCAGTCCTATTAAAGTATAAAAACAGCTTGTAGCAACCACTAAGAATAGATTCACCCCCGGAATCCCGAACTACGGAATCCCGAACCNTTTCTACTAAATACCGAACAATAAAGACCAAACGGAATACGTTTCTCTTACTGAGTCGAACACGGAATCATAATCTTGGTAAATGGTGTGATTGCGAGTTTCTACTTTTTCAGTGGTTGCACTTTTTGAAAAGTGCAGTCCTATTAAAGTATAAAAACAGCTTGTAGCAACCACTAAGAATAGTATCGACAATAACATCACTAGATGATATGATACTGTTGAAAGTACAGATTATCACTTGGATACCAACTCGGCAGACAGCACTACAGCAGCTGCAAATGCCTTATCTCTGTGACAAAGCACACAATATGCTGGAGAACATGCTGTAGGTGAACCTTTAACCAGGACAAAGCATGACATGTAACTCTACCAGTGCCTATACCACTGCCAACAATCAACATGTAATGACAGAAGATATGCCTGCCTTTTATTGTAGGAAGCTCGTGGAATAGGATTTTTATTCGATCTCGAACTATGAAGTGTTCCCATACTTTTCACTGGATCCAAACTAGTTTGGCAACCTTCGGCAACATACAGCAATTTAGACTGCAGAATATAGTAGAGTTTCGAGCAAATCTATTATGTTTTGTCGGATGTCTAGAAACTGCAGACTAGACATAATAGAGCTAAATAGATTTTCAAAAACTTGCACTTATAGCCTATGAATAGACAAAGCCATATAATATTGAGACAGACACAGTTCGAACGGAAAATGGAATAATTCCTCTTAACTGGTTCAGTTGCAGGTCATGCTCAAGCAGTATAGGCAACTTATCTGCATTGAGATCAACTGGATTGAAAGAGGGGGGGATGAAAAACGAGAAAACATATAGGGACTATGAATTTGGTGCAAGTATACAATGAGCTGTGCAAAGTTACAATCTTTCCTACAGATTTCAGCAACTTTCCCATGCGGATTCCACATTGGGATCAATTAATTTAGTCTGGCTTGATTCGAGGAATTATTCAGTCTGCTGTAATTCTTTGAGGATAATTCATTGAAGTTGCCCTAACGACAACTTCACTTGTAACTTGACAGGTGAATTGCAGAGAGAGATTCATTATATGTATTTTGCTCAACTTTACTAAAATAATATATACTCACCTTATTCTTTGCACCCTTATCAATTTTGACGTCACAGTTGCTGAACAGTGAACATACAGTGCAATCTCAGTCTCACCACAAAGTCATAGAACTTCAGGTTTCCTGATGCTGCAGTTCACTCGAAATTATCCGATTCGACAATTTGACACATGTCATGCTGATATTTGACCACGCTTCTTAATCTTATACAATCAATTACCTTGACTCCGAAAGACTGTGATATATATTGCACGTGCTTAAACCAATGATCATGACCACACACAAGTAATGATTGCTTGCCTCATACTATTGTATGCAGCATAGCTGAGTACGGGACCACAGGTAAAATGTCTTGATACATCTTTTTAGATCATACTGCAGTTATATGTATGATACACTCGAGCGACAGTGACAAATTATGTTGCAGTTCCATACGTATGAACTGTCGTAGAATTATACTTATAGTGGAGTAATTTCAGTCAATTATTGGTTATTGCAATTGCAGGGCCTCACCCTGACAAATTTGACAATTCGGTGAATGTATATACGACTGGGTAATAAATAAATTGAATAAATTAATTTTGTACAAAATTTTACATTTCAAACAGTTTGCGTATCAAGTTTTGATAAAACCAATCAATAAGTAATCAATTATAATTGCTTGACTAGTATAGCCCTATATCAGATCACACATCGGTAATTGGAGTCGTCTGACCGCCAGCTAATGATAACGAGATCTGCTGGACATATAGGGCAATTTCATGATATCACCCAATCACTGTCTCACAAGCTCGCTACCAGGACAATTGTATTGGCGTCCCATCACAGATCCATGATCAAGTGACATCGACTGAGATAGTTTGTTGTAGAATGAGCACTGCCTTGTAAGGATGGAGAGAGTTGTTCTTCTCATCGATTGGTCACATGACAACCTGACGTGGTGGTCACGTGGTAATCTGTGATCATGTGCCACGCCTTGACCGCTCACCGACATACTGGGTGAAGCAGGGTGTCTACTGTTCTCAGCCACATGACAACGCTCCTCAACAACATCTAGAGTGATTTGTATCCCCTCCAGTGTTGACGCGCTACAGTAATTATCAGGAGGCTTTTCCACCGAGATTTTGTGATCAGCTGCGACCTCTTCATTGGCAGGTTTCAACGCAGCTGAGACCGAATTCCTGGAGATATTCCGGTGACGGGATATCCTGACCGTGGATTTGATAGCCTCCAGTCTCTGCTTCAGTCGGAGACCTCGTCTATTGAGAAAAGTCCTGAATTTCCTGTTAGTGAGCGTGTAAATGATGGGGTTAAGAGTCAGACTGATGATGTTCAGGTTGTATTGGAGTGTGAAGAACCACTGAGGGAGAGATCTAGATGAGAGAAGCATGGTCATAATCCGAACTAAGTAGGGCAGCCAGGAAAGGACGAAGACCCAACAAATAGCACTCACAGTCACCAGGGCTTGTTTGTTACGGATCTTCTTTTGGGGCGTCTGTGATGAGGTGATCCAAAATGCATTAGTCAGGGTGAGAAGATTGAACAGAATCGTGGTTATCACTGGCAGGATGCCAAAGAAAAACGAGAATGCTACCACGATGTGAAAGTGATGCCTTCCAACATCAGTGATACATGCAAGGGTGTTCACATCGAATATAGCCATGCTCTTGTTAGCTGAGACAAACACAATGGGATTCACCAGGGCCAATGTCCAAATTGTAGCGATGATCATCTTAGTCTGGATCATGTTAGGCAGGTGCCCGTACGGGAACCTCACCACGTACCACCGATACAACGTGATGCAACTTAGAGTGAGGATCTCCACAGCCCCGGGGACAAACTGACTGAACGCTGTGACGTAGCAAACCACGTGACCGAGAACCCATCGGCCATGGAGAAGTGTTATCAACTTGGGAACGTACCCGACCAGAGTCAGCAGAATGTCTGTCACCGCTAGGTTCTGAATGAGGAGCACGGACGCTGAATCGAGGTGAAGAGCGTTGTATTTCCGGCTGGCGTACACAACGATGGAGTTACCGGTGATAGCGGTGAAAATCATGAAGAACTGGTAGGTGGAAAGGATGTTGGTGATTTCAGAGGAGAAGGTAACGGTTGAGTTGGGTAGATATGTGCGAATCATATCCTGCGGGGAGAGAGTGGGAGATCAGATTGTGATATGTAGAGAATATGCTGAGTGTTGCAGCAACAGTACGTTGCTGTGAATACAGGAGAACTGTGGAGCAACAGTTGGAATACTCCTGCTAGCGTACAGTATGAATCACTTCATCTGCCCAATCTATCTATAATAACGATGGATATATAGCTTGTCACATGCGTATATCAATCACGTGACATTGAATAGACGTGTGACAGGTTGAGCAAAAACTCTACTCGACAGCGATGATCAATGATCATATCAATTGCTTCGAGCTGAGGATCAAAGAAAGATTGTACCATTTTGAAACGAAGTACCGTCATCATCGATTTAGAAAGGATAAGCAATATAAATTCAACGTAGATATTCAGAGTAATGGAGAACTCAAGTCATTGATTTGATTCTTTGTGGGAATATGAACATCGATAATCGAATTTTTATCGTTCATATTTGAGAGCGAAGCTTTATCGTTGAAACTAAGATGATGTAACGTGAGATTATACTTATAGCGTTGAACTCGGTTTTTGGCAATTTCATTACGTCAGTCGTCAAAGTACCGTATGTCTCAGTTTTTGTGAAATCACCCGTGATTCTCAAGGGAAATTCCTAAAAACTAAAAAGGCAGCAGTAGATATCCAACGCAAGCAGTATTTTAATTGGTTACTAACCGACTTTCATGACACTTTTCACAAATTAATCGTAGTTGTAAAACTATGGCCACGAAGAGACCCACATCAACTGATTCGTTAAAATCATAGAATCGGAAATATCATGCTCAGCTACGGTCCGTGCTTGGTGTGTGTGTGGTATATCACTAATGTCAAGTGGACCTCTTGTATTATAATTACCAACGATCACCTTGGAACATTGCCGCTCCGATCATTGCAACGAGAGTTCTCCAAGAATCATGTTATGTCACATGTGTGATATTTCACACATGTGACATACCACGTGACTTTCTGTGATGGATGCATAGGTCCGTGATTCTTGGAATATAGGTATGCGTAGATGGATAGATGCAAGCACTTAACACCAAAAAACAGACATGGACACAGAAACACACACACACACACATACACACACACTCATACACACAGGGACACCTACACGGTGGTCTTAGGGGGGGGATGATTAAGACGTGTGACTCCGCTCTAATTTTGTGACAAATTACTAAATGAAGGGTTATTTTGTGACTTCTCACTGAGACATTACCACTTTGAGTTCATTATAATCACAGAATAATGTGTGGAACACGTCAGTGACACTTTTACAGCCAGACATGCGACAGTTTCAGTCAAGCATATAGGTGGGACTATAGGTGGGACTATATAGGTGGGACTATAGGTGGGACTATAGGTGGGTCAAGCATATAGGTGGGACTATAGGCTTACATCGAATCGATTAAAAACCGGATTACACTCGAAAACAAGTCAGTTTATGCAATTATAGATTATCTCAATGCCTTATATTATATCAGTTTGATATCTTATTTGGCATAGAAAAAGAAAAACGGCGACAATCCAAAAAAGGTTAGCATGAAACTATAGATACTAGAAAAAGACAATCCCTTGATATTTAAACTTTAAGTGCTTCCATTGGTTTGGAATTAATGGGTGGCGAAGTCAGAGTAATAAAATCAAATCGGTCACGTGCTTAATCACATGTGTACACTCAATAACGAGCTGAATCTCAGGAAAGGTGTGATAAAAGAGTAATTGTCGCTGCGTGCAGATTCGATGTAGCAGTAATACTGAACAAAGTAAGGTTCGTCTTTGAATATTGAACTGGTAAAATATGTTAATGTTGTGCAACTTTACCAAATCTTTACCAAATCTCCGAATTAAAAGAAGGATAACGTGCATTCACTTTGATTAAGAATCCCGCTAGTCAAGTCTAATGTGTGAATGTGACCTTATGGTATATATTCACTAGTAGTGGACGGGACTGTCACTAGGGTATTGATTACTCTTCAGCACGTTCCACATTGCGATGTATGAAAGCCATGGTCCGCCTACAGAGGGCACGTGTGAACAGCTACCCGCGAGACACGTTTCACGCAATCAGCACGTGTAAATTGTGTAATTCACAGCATTCATTGAACGTGTTGTGTCCATCAACTTGAGAAACATGTTCGAAGCTGTGCCCCGAGTCAATTGGTATAGATATCTACAGAGGCGTGAGCTTACTGCAATCTACAGATTGCTGCACTCAAGCCAATAAAATACGTGAGCATTAATCTGACAAGATAACGTGACATGAATTGACATGTATGAATGAATGTGAATGAATGTGAATACGATGTGAATCTTTCTTAATCTTAGACACCATATAAAGGGACCAGTTATGAGGTACCATGGCACCAACACAATCACAGTTTGACCTATGATAGTGACTATAAATGCGCCATCTTGTTGAGTCATACAACACGAGTGACGACTCTTGTGGAACACTGCTCACCCCCACCGCGCGGGCTCATGACGCGGGTTTTGTGTGAGACGAATTCGAAATGACAGGTGTCGTTATTGAGAGAGAGAGACTTCGACATGTCATATAAGCCTCGATATTGAAAATTGCAAGTGAAGGGAATGGTGCGTTTAAATACCAGTTTGTAATTATAACACGACTGAGCCCTGAGGAAGTCTCAATTTCGGGTCGATTTCCATATCATCCTTTTTGTCAGCTTGCGGGCAGTCGACATATCGTGCGCATATGTGCCATTTATGCATGGGTCCAATAAAATCATACCACTTGCTTTTGATTGGTACGAAATTCATAAGAATCATTCTATAATACTATGGAGATAGCGCTCCAAAAGCTATAACCAGCATCGCAGGAAATTAGGTTCTATAAGAATTAAATTAAATGGCTGATAGTGATAATCAGTAATCACGCAATTGCTCATACAATCAGTCGAGATGAAGCGTGCGATAATTCACATTCACAAGACACGGACGAGCTGTGTACTGTGAGCTGAGGAGTACCTGCACAGCACTTGCAGTTTAGAGATCTACTACTGTGAACTTTTCTAACGCGTGTATGTGTACACATGGAAAAAAGGAGCGGAGGGAAGAAAAAAGACGCGCAATTGTAAGCAGTTTCCACTGTAAAGTGCGCGTCTTTTTCTTTCCATCCGCTTTTCCTTCCATGTGTACACATACCGGTGACTCGAGCAGTATCCCGTGTGAGTGTGAAATCAGCGAAATATGTATATGATAGTGCTTATAATATCCACATGAGCAACAAGCTGTGCACCTCTGGCGGCAATCATGCTGCACATTCGTACAATTCCACTCTCTCTTTTAGAAAGTTTTATATGAAAATCTACAGGTAAAGAATATGGCATAAGACCGTCTATCTGGTCTGAACATGTATAGAATTCTCTTAGAGAATTCTCTAAGAGAACCAAAAGGAGCGACGTAACGTGGATCAGGAGGGTCTACGAATTTCGATTTGACCCCGGAGAATCGCACGTACATCAGAAGGGTCGCCTAAGGCGAACTCTTTGAACCACGTGTGTGAATCAGAGATAAAATTCTGTGTGACCCTCCTGATCCAGCATAGTAGACATTAGATTAAGTGGACTGTGAGACGATTGCATTGTGTGACTATGACACGGAATTTTCATTTGGACAAAAAACAAAGATTTAGATAATTGGATATTGTATTTTTGTCGAATGATAACAATTTTCATTGTTGTCATATCGATAATGACAACGAAATAAAATCGATAATATTATACTAATTAGTAGTTAGGATTTGATAACGTAATACTCTAAAAAACCTCACATGGTCTTTACTAAAATAAGGAACAGCTATAAGAAAGAAGTCAATTTGATTAAGAACCAACATAAATCTGAAAGAATAATCCACAACATTTGAATTGAATGTTGCCAAGAAAAACTTAAATCAAGCTGAATTAACTTTTAGAAATATTCAAATTAACTGATTGAGTCATATCATTATGCAACACTGCTCAATAATAATTAAAACAATTCACATGCTAATTCATGACTAAACAAATTCACCGTATTAATGATGAAACTTCGTGGACTGCTAACGCAAGTGGTTTCAAGTCGGAATATTAATATTATTATCGTAACCTGAGAATTCGTAACGATAGGAAAACTCGTTCTTGTGCTATTTTCGATTCAAGTTCACGTTGTGCTGTTGTGCCCGAAATGGCTCAATCACAATTGCTACTGTGTATCACGTCCACTTGACGAGTTTTCTAGTACTATGATCATCATAGTATGATGATACACCTATTCCGCATTCGACCCCTCAGACGAAAATGTCAGCTAGTGATTGACCATCGAATGATTTGCACACATTCAGTCGTCCAATCAGGAGAATATATATATTTATACGTAACGAGACAATTAATCAAGAAAACCCCCCATAACAAAAGTTAGGTGTTTCACAAGGACTCTGAGAATTGCATCGCATGGCCACATTTCAAAAACCACTGCATATATGAGTTGTGTGAATACTGAATTGTGATCATAAATGAGAACCGTGAGAACACGACTATGTAAAATTGCTGAGTAAAATATGATGACAGCTTGATTAATGTTGATCCAATCATAGGGATCATGGCGTTTCTAGATGACAGCTCAATTGCCCGAACTTCATGATTTCGAAAATGCAGGATTGTCATGACACTATGAAAAATGGTCAAAAAATCGATCTATCGAAACTCTAATTCTATGGAAGAAATGAAATGAATATATTTGAACCTATCACTCAATCAACGTTTTGATTAATCATGGCATGGTTCAAAAACACGTGCGTGTTCAGTTGACCTTCAAAATTACTCGACAAAATTTGCCATAATTGGTTGATGATTAAACATATTAGATCAACTTATCACGGTGCATGCAAAAATCAAGCAATATATTGGCATCCCTACAGATTAAAATCCTACGTTTACACCAAAGACGCAATATCAAAGAAATATTAAAGCAGCAAAACCTAACAAATAGACACACACACACACACTTCTAAAACTAAGGTTTATCACGGACTCCAAAGATACACGGGTCACGATGTACGGAATTCACATCGAACCACAATCTAAGGAAAATGGAGCCACAAGCTGTACAAGATACCTCCTCAGACACACTCTCGTCTCTCCCCCTCTCTCTCCTCTCATAATTAAGGCAGTCATTTGTCACCTCGGATAGCTCATTACTCCTGCTCACACTGTGACAGCTCAGCCATGCTTCCCCCTCTAATAGCAGGAAATAATGTAAGAGCACCGGATATATATCTCATTTTAATATGGTTTCACTAGAGAGAGGGGGGGGGACAAAATGCTGCGTTTCCTGCCGGAGAATGCTGGTAATAATGGCTGTTGGATGATTGGCTCGACCTAGTTGTGTAATATGATTGAATATTGGCGGCGCGCAGTGTTATTTAGAAATATTATATGGTGGGAGCATTATAGGTCTATTCAGATTAAATATGGTCCGCCTATAACATTCCACAGAATATGATCGTGTCGATAGAATGTTTGTGACGCTGATCATGTCTGGATGATTGATGTTCAGCAGACATTGCACAAAGTTCTATATTTGTATAATTTGTTTCTGGTTAGAGTAGGAAGAAGGGAGACATGCGACGTGCAATGTTCTCTGAATATCGGACAATCATCGACATCTCAAACAGAGATCATTTGCCCCTGACATCCATGATTATCTTGTAACAGAAATTCAGTCCGATACAGTAGGGGTAATCACTGTCGAATGTCTCAATTTATCTGCCATTTCCTCCAGGAAATTGCTATGGAATTTGAGAATATATCCCACGATATTGGCAATTAGGAGGAATATGAGCGCTGATAGGAAGTAGAGGACTAAATTCCGCCGTGATTCTGGAACTGTTTCTGCTCCCTGGGGTGATTTGCAGTGCTATAAAACTGTCAAGAACTCATTGTTCCGCGACATAATCATATAATATTCAGGGAGGGGCCATAATGAAAGCAGCGAGTGTCATTATTCCCGTGAATTTACCTGTGCACCTAAAGTAGCAGGCTGTGAAATTTGAGGAGATGATGTCAGTTCCTCCTCTCCCTCGCTGAACAACACGCCTTCTACCGAGCAGGCGGCGTGTGCTGCTGCTTTCTGGCGGAGCCGCTCAGAGCGACGCCGTACTCGGCGATCCTGTAGAGAGGCGAGGTTGACACGGCGACACAGTGAATATTAATATCCTCAAAGCGGCGCATTATGTTGCGGGAAATATCACGGTTGAAATTTAATAAAAATTACCCTTCGCTTAGGATAATTATGCTTTGGATAATATTTAATTTCCGTCGGATTGGCTATGTTTCCAGATAAATAACGGGATTATTTTCAGCTCACCGATGGAACAGCAAGCTCCTTTTCCTGAGGCTCATCAGAATCGGTTTCTGAGGCAGTTGCAGATGTTGCTGGGGTAACCGATGTTGCTGGGGTAACCGATGTTGTTGATATATCGTCTGTCTGTTGTGGTGTAGCAGACGACTCCACTGCTATACTTTGCTGGCTAAAGATATGCTCGTCGGCTGACACCTGCTCCTTTGTTATCTCAATGTCCACACTCAGCTGAAATGCGGACTCTTCTAAGATAAACGTTCACAAATATTTCGGGTAATTGCACACACTGAGTATGATTTAGGAGCGAAGCGAGGGTACATTAAAGTTCTATATTACTTGGATTTACATGTTTCAAATAAGCGAAATCTAATGAAGATTCAATTGTCCATGCCACGATTGGAATGTCACGATTCTATTTCATATGTCGAGCAGTGGTAGAATCGTAGAGTGACAATGAGACATTCAACTTTGAGTAATGAGTTCTGTTGACGGGACATGGTATACAGAGAATATCATTGAATAGAACAGCAATAATGATGTGCCCATCTTCAGATCAACTTAAAACCTTGTTTTGACTTTCATTTCCACTTATGAAAATGAAGTGACCATTCAGTTTATTTCTTTCCCTACCTGTTCTGAGGCATTGCTTTCAAATTCCAATTTCTCTATAATAGCAGAGGCGTGGTTCAAAGGACTTCCTACCATGTTAGGCAGATTTGTTTCTTCCTTTAACTCTGCGTTGAACGCCATTGTCTGAAATGTTAATTTGTGAGTCCTTCTAAAAGTTATATTTCTTGAAAAATTAAATATACATCATCAAACAAGTTGCCAAGTTTCGTGTCAACACAGTTTGCGCGGCAAAATTCCAATCATTGATACATGCTTTTCGTGCGCGCGATTACCGCCGCAGCGCAGCATTTTCTGAATTAACTACTGCGCGCTTAGAGCAGAGTTATTTACTTCGCGCGTTACGTTAGGTCGAAAAATGCAGAAGATGTTTTTCGTGACTTGTGTCAAGCCGCGCCGCAAATTTCATCATTCCATAAGTACGTGTGCGTTGCGCGCGTTTTCGCAAATTCTTCACAATTCACATAGAACTCAGTCAGAAGATCCCCTGAAACTACCACAAAAGTGCTCAGGTNTGTAGGGTGGTGAATAATGATAATCGTTCTCAGAATCTTTGGTAGCTTCCTGGAGAAATGGTGAGATTAGGTGTTGTGAAATGTTGTCAATTCAGTTTTGACGTGTAATGTTGTCAACGATTCCGTTTTTAGCATTTCTGCGTCTAAATCATATGATGGTGATTGGTGGTGTGAACACTGTACACTGAACAGGTTGACGAATGTGCAGTGTACGCATTCGTCGCACGACGCACATACATGTTTGACGAAATGGTGTCAATGAATTCCATCGACGCCTTCCTATGGAATTTGTTCCCATGTTCCTAATACCTTGGGATGGGGATATGGAATTTGTTCCCATGTTCCATATACACAAATTTTGATTTGCGTGGTAGTTCAAGGCCTCGATTTGAATGTTCACTAGAGCCTTTAACAAGCACAGTCACAACTCAAAGTGAAGGAAATATGAATCATGATTGAAATCACACAAGTTTTGTCACAGGGGCACCTGAATTTCATGGATCAAATTTGCTTATTATAACATGTGTACACGATTTTGGTTGTGCACTCATTCGTTCTCAAGATGAGTGTCTGATCGTACCAAGTCCACAAGTTAAATTCATCAACAGTAATACATTACATAACAACAGCACAGGGTCATTAACGATTTTACCTCAAGAAGAGCCAACAATTCATTTTTTCGTAGGCTGCTTTTGTATTGCACACCAAGTGTGTCAAGCTCACTTTTTATTTCTGCAACAGTCTTCTTCTGCATTGCTGTACAGAGATGTTAGATTACAATATAATGGTAAGATAATGAGAAGTTGATAAAATATCCATAAGCACTGACACTGATGACATGTACCTATCTAAAGAATCTCAACAAATCTTCACAATAACATAAATCAATGCAAAAGGTGGAAGACATTTTACCACTGATTACTACGGACCAAGATATTTCAGTTTCCTACATTATTAACAACATGCTCCAAAAGTGCATTAAACATATTAACAATGAAGTTCAAAGAACTGAGCCCTGTTTGTATAAAGATTCTCAGATTTGTGATTTTGTTGAGATATGTGTCTCATATGGTATCATCACTTCCCCTCGCTCTTCTTATCACTGGTCATTTTTGCCAACCCAATCCCCCATGCTGACGTCAGCATTTGCCACCCCCCTCGTTTTTCAAAACAAAATGAGGGGGATCATATATATTTTTTGTTGCCAGACCCTTATAAACCATAGATAACGAGATGAAAATGTGTGGATAAAACATTGTATTAAATTGAATTGAATCATATTTTTACAGCAGAGTACAACAATGAATATTCATAATATTGTTTATTTCCTCCCCAATTCTATAAAAAGACACTTCTACGTTGTGCTGAGGGAATACACTCAATCTTTTAGAGTCAAGTCAATCTTTTAGACTGTTAACAAGGCCACCCATCAAAGAAATAACTATAGTATACTTAATCATATTGTCCAAAAATAAATAAATGGTAGCAGTTTGTCATTATTTAACATTAAGCTTAATGTTAAATAATGAAAAACTGCTACCAGGGGGTTAGAAGTACTCTTGAGATAGTGCATACTGTATGAATTGAAACATACTAACAACATATTTACAGAAATAAAGTTCAGTTTTTCGACTTGCCAAGGTCAGGCTGCTTTTTTCATGGAATAACATAAATGACGTAATCACTATAGCATCTATCAATTTTCTTTCCCAGGAGTCAAGATTAGCCTATTTAATGCTGTGTGTGTCCTTGGTTGTCAATCAATAATAAAACTTGTTGGGAATTATGTTTACGGCTTTCAGCAGTCAGCTAGCATCGCCAGACAATCCCTTTGCTGTTGCACAGCCCGGTGTATGATGTGTGTATCTTTATTATAATTTTGTTGTTTGTTTGTTTGCTTGTTCGTCACAGAATGCACATGCTGATTAGGTGCCAGTTTTTAGGGACATGTGCTACAACTGTTGCAGTAAAGTTAAGTGGGAGCTCATTTCTGCTGATGGTGCTTTGAATACATTTTAGTCTTTATGATCAAATGAATGTAAGGTTCTGAATTTAGCAACAGTCAAATTTATCTTGAATTGTTCCTTTTCCTCTGCAGTCATTCTTTACAACGTTAAATACTATGTTATTTTCAATAACAAAACACAACGCAAATTGAAACAATTAACAAAAGTCACACAACCAGGC
>CAMPET010000099.1:70803-111429 GCA_946803715.1 Beroe ovata
TTACCGTCTCGCCCCCCTCCCCTGTTCCCCCTCGTGGCAGCTCCGGCTGTCTAGAGCCAGGCAGTATCCCTCTCGGGATAATCCTCTTGTGGGCCTTTCAGGTCCAGGCTCTCTTTATATATAGCCCGGTGTATGATGTGTGTATCTTTATTATAATTTTGTTGTTTGTTTGTTTGCTTATTCGTCACAGAATGCACATGCTGATTAGGTGCCAGTTTTTAGGGACATGTGCTACAACTGTTGCAGTAAAGTTAAGTGGGAGCTCATTTCTGCTGATGGTGCTTTGAATACATTTTAGTCTTTGTTGATCAAATGAATGCAAGGTTCTGAATTTAGCAACAGTCAAATTTATCTTGAATTGTTCCTTTTCCTCTGCAGTCATTCTTTACAACATTAAATACTATGTTATTTTCAATAACAAAACACAACGCAAATTGAAACAATTAACAAAAGTCACACAACCAGGCAAGCAACATTTTTTGTGCTTATTCGAACAAATGGCTGAATTGTGACCATGTGCTCCTTCATAAAAGCATGGTTTTAAATGAGTACGTTGGATTTTGATCACAGGTTATGTTTAGCTGTCATTTGCCCTGTTGTCGTTTTTACTGGGTAGTGTACCACGTCCACTTGGCGGGTTTTCTAGTGAATATTAATTTGTTCCTTTCATTTATTTCATATTAATATTTTATGCAATATGAAAAAAACATTGGCTGTCGATGATAGCCCCTTTCAAAAATATCATTGCGCGCGCGCCGCAAATTATCGTCAGACAGCAAATTATTCTCAGACAGCAAAATATTTTCGCGTCAGCTGGGCCTAGCATGCGCATGTCACCAGGCAAATAAAATCATTTTTTCTTTGCCGGATGTTATCTGTCCACGCGCGCGCGCCTTCATCGAATCAATCCAAAACATGCGTGTCATGTTGCCTGTTTTAGCCTTCGATGCATGCGAGGGACAAAGGAATATGATATAGAGCCTTCTCCGGTGGATTACAAGCTAGATGGGGGTCGGGGCAAAATGACTATTGACTTGCTCTGCTGTCGGCTAGTGTTCAGATCCCTTGAGTGGCAACCTTGAACATTTTGATGAAGGACTCGACAGACATGCCTTTAGGATGTTCACAGAATTGCTTACACTCGCCCTACAGGCTGCTTTCGGCTTTGATTGCATAGTATGCTGACTGTTATTCACTGTATTGTATCCGGTGAAGCCTCTTGGCCATTTTGAGTGGAGTACTGAGTTTATACGCTCAGTAGTGACGATCCACAGCAAGTGTATCTTTGAAGGGAGTATAGTTAGTACTATACTAAGTTGTATACAGTGAGTATACGCTCGTTAGAATGGGGCAGAGTGAATGCTAGCGATATACAGTGAGTAGGCTCAGTAGAAGGAAGCACAGTGAGTGCTCGCGATATAAAGTGAGTATTGGCTCAGTAGAAAGGAGCACAGTGAGTGCAAGCAATATACAGTGAGTATACGCTCATTACACACTGCTGAAGTGTCATGTGATCTGATAATTACACCCATGACATACCAAGTGACCCGCCAGAGGGATGCACACTTACTGTGAACCTTATCAGAGAAAATGATGCATGTCAAACTTTGAACTTGCAGTCTGACCGGCGTTGAGGGCCAAGTGACAAGATGACGAACTTATAGCATGTTATGAAATTTATTTTGAATAGTGGGATAGAATAGTTCCCACTTCTCTGCCTGATCAGAACATAGCACGCATCATTGCAGTCTCTTATCGCTAATTAGTTGGGTATTCGCGACCTTGGGTATTCAGGGTATGAAGTCGCGAATACCCAACTCTGTAATTCCTGTTGGGTATTCGCGACATTGGGTATTCCCGACATTGGGTATTCTAGAAATTGGGTATTCCGTACCCCAATCAAGAATTCTTAAAATGTCTTGATTACGTAATCAAGGTCAACCCCCCCCCTCCGTAATCAATCGTAATTATTTGGAAACCCCCTCCCCCTCGGCTAAGTACGTAATATGTGAACGGTCCCTTGTTGGTTGATATATGTAACAGTATTTATGTTATTTTTAGAAAAGGTTTAAGGAGGTATCCCACATAGGCGCAAGAAGAGACTCTTTATAAGAGTGTGAAGCAAAATATATTTAATTTCTTTGATATTGTGCTGTAAAAATATAATTCAATTCAATTCAAATAAGATGTCACAATAACATTGACATGGTATACCTAGTTAAGACAATAATTCACTTAATTGAGGAGGTGCCTATTTGTTTCTTTAGTCTCATAGCCATAGCTGACAATTGATTCTGCTTCCAGTCCCTTTTAGAAGCAAAATGGTTAAAGCTTTTGGAAAAAAGGAGAGTAAGCGGATGACATGCCACAAAAAATACAAAATCCGAAAAAAAGTTAGAGAGCACAACAAAAAGCTAGCCAAGACTGTGAAAGCCACGGTGAATAAAAAGAAGAAAAAAGGAGATGGTCATGTGCCCAATCTTGCACCATTCAAAGAGAATCTTTTGTTGGAGGCTTTGCATCAATCAGAGGCAAAGAAAGAAATAAAAGCAACAAAGAAAACCAAGAGTTCAATTATAGTCAGCAAGAAAGATGAACCCAAAAATCCTAAAACTTTGTCTCAGAGTTCAGTCCCTTATCACACTACAGTTGCTCAATGTTGTACTCTATTATGGGTCATAGATGTTAGAAGTGCCAAAGAGTGTTATTGTGATAAACTATTCACAGAAATACAGGGCCAAGACAAAACTGTTATTTTCATTCTCAACAAAGTTGACCTTGTCCCTCAGTCCGTTTTTCAATATTGGTAAGTTAATCATATAATATCTCAATTATAGACACTTTCTGAATACTTCATTATAGTCTTCTAAATTATCCAATGAATATTAACTTAATTTCAGGTATTCTGTTTTCTCCCAAAAAGCATTGACATTTGTCTTCAAGAGTACACAGATCTTGTTGAGTGACTGTGAACAGATAATTCCAGCACTCAAGCAGGTTCTTTCAAGATTTGGTGGGGTGAAACCTCTTTTGAGTAATTTAAAGAAAAATATTGAACAAGGTAATTTTAAACGTTTTTGTCTATGAATGAAAAGCTATCCACTAGAAAACATTTTCATCCGAATTAACCCACAGTCCACACTCAGAAACTACAGTTGGGGTAATTGGTATGTCAAATGTTGGCAAATCATGTGTTGTAAGTTCTATACTGAAATGCTGTGGCAGAACTAAAGCAAAGAACGCCAACTTTACAAAACTGAGTGATAATCTCAAGCTATCCACTATTCCAGGTTTTATTTTCGAACATTAGGCCATTTTTAACATTAATTTTCACACTCCCATTTGCTTGTTTGCCCATATAGCACATTGTTCAAATTTTACAGTGTCGTCCCCCACACTCCTTCCTGTCATAAGCAATCAATAACTTTGCATCGCAATACAGGACTGATTACAACGGAATATAGTGGCATGCTGAACATTCTCCTAAACATCAACTCCTACATGAATCAACCGGCCGAGGTCCTCACTGCTATGTCCCACCACATATCCAAGGATGATGCCATGTTCCACTTCACCCTCCCTGATTATGATCACCCATCCGGATTCCTTGATGCTCTTGCCATAAGGTACAAAATCATGCCCGTCAGTTGAGTACCTCATGTTGTCGTCACGAAGCTGTATTGCTACATATAGGAGACATAACGTGCTAACGTGATTCGAGGTCATCTGCAGGCTAATTATAGAATAGAACATTATACATTGAAGTTACTTTTGATGACTTAAAATGGCGTTGCCTCCTAATAAATTAACATGCATAACTTGTATCGTATCAGCTGTCGGTCACCACATTTTGATATTTGTTATCCTCAGGTACAACATGATGCAGAATAGGGAGCCTGACCACGCTGCTGTGGGTAGACTGATCCTCAAACAACTGCGAGACCAGAAACTGAAATTCTATGTTTGTGAGGGTGATAACTGTGTTGAGAATGTTGCTATTCCTGCTGATGTTGTTGGTGATGTAAGCAGCTTTGTTTACAGTGGTGATGCTCTCAGGATACGGTCGTCTGAGGTAAGATGTCAGGCCCATGTTTAGATTGATTGTATCCAATCACTGGATTCCAGTAGATTGAGATTTTAAAAAAACCACCAGCAAATGAAAATATGAGATTTACAGGAGCGATTTATGCGGTATATCTGCTTAAAAATAAGTTCACGTTCAGATCAATGTTGTGATCCAAAAGAAGGAGAAAAAGAGGAAGGGAAATGACATGGATGTTGACGAAGAAGAGGATGAGGAAAGTGGAGAGGAGGAATTTGAGGAGAGTGAGGATGAGGATTTCCAGAGCAGTGGTGAAGAGATGAGTTAGACATCAGGGACGAATACTCTGTTCAATGCATATATATTGTAGTGTCTTTTAACCATTTTATCTTTTCAAACATGTGTTCTGTTTTTCTTCCATGATGAGGTTACGACGGATAATCAGGATACATATTGAGTAGTACCTTCGTCATTGAATATGAGTTATGACTGTTGGAGAAGCTGATTTTAAATATCTCGTATTATTTTTCTAGCAATGTCCATCGTCCAATGACAGACTGCCGTAATCTCCCTACGCTGCTATCCCTCTTCATACTTCTCACATTCCTCGGGGTGAGCTACATCCTCCTCAACCTCTCATACAAAGACAGCAGTACAGACCTCTCATCTCAGACATTTTCCTGGTTGTTACGCAACGACAATGTTGCTGAGCAACAAACAGAGACGATCGCAGAGCAACATAATGTTGCTCCTACAAACACCAGCAACATAACAATTGTTTCTAAACCACGGTATAAGTTCATGGTGTTTATCATAACAGCCCCCGACCACTTTCAACACCGGTCTGTTTTAAGGGATAAGAGTTGGTTAGGCTATCAATGGACAGATAAGGATGGCCAGAGTTTAGATCACGAGTGGAGGCATGTATTCGTGGTGGGAAGGAGTGAGAGTGTTAAGCGGACTGAGGAACTTGAAGAGGAAGCAGCAATGTACGGTGATCTCGTGATTGCGGAAAACCTGGACAGTTACCACAATCTTGTGCTGAAAGTGCTCTGGATGCTGGAGTATAGCACGGAAAACTATGACTTTGATTATCTTGTAAAAGCAGATGATGACACTTTCATCAATATTCAGTTGTTAGACAAGTTTATCACCGGTTTAAACCACGAAAAGATGTTTTTTGGTGGCGTCAGAATGGCTAACTCGCCAGTGTTCAGAACTGGTCGCTATGGCGTGAGCAAGGAGTTGTGGGGCCCTGACGTGTACGCCCCCTATTGCAGCGGCAGTGGCTATGTCCTGGGTTACGATAGTGTTATCGAATTGGTGCGGGTGTTCAAATCAGGAGTCCAGCCTGTGTTTTATGTCGAGGATGCGTTCATGGGTGCGTTGGCATTTCATTCTGCAGTTGTGAAACCGCAACACATTCAGAAGTTCTACTGGCATCAGAAGTACGGGTGTAAAGACAAGGGTGCGATTCTCATGCATTATGTTAAACTGGAAATGCTAAGTGAGTTCATGGATAAATATAAGGAAGGAGAGCCGTACTGTTCAGGTGTAGTTGCGGCTATAAAGTCCAAACTATAGCTAAAAAACGTTTTTAGATAATGAGTCTCATTTCATATGTTCCGATTATTTTCAATTCACCAAAAAATTCACCTAACTTGTAATTTTCGAATTTCACAACGATTCATTAACAATTGTAAAGTTGTCACTCCATGAATATCTTTTGATATGTTTTTGTTTTACTTGATGAATATATGTCTTTATATTAACAAAAAAAGAAGCAAAGATATCGATAGTATTGCGTCAAGTTTCCTGAAAAGTGAATGAATTGGCAGACATGACAATGTTGAGCAGTGAAGGGGCCCTACAGCAAACAGTTCAATCTAACAAGCACATTCTGGTACTGCACTTCACTGCACCGTGGTCCGAACCTTGTAAAACTGTAACCGCGTCCCTGCACGCCTTATCTCTCAAATATACATCCCTCACTATTTATCAGGTACGTTTAAATTACATTCGATCCGAAATTGGGGAACTGTAGTAACTACAGTACCCCAATTTTCGGTTTTACAGTGTAGTTGGTTGTGTGGATTTTAATCTTTGGTCTTTGGCCACGTTTTACATTCCCCTTTAATTTTATGCTGTGCTGAAAGATGATTGTGGAATTTTGCTGACACCAGTTCGTCATGAAGGATCTGTGTCATGTGTGGCGGTTATCTCTGACGAAGGAATGCAGATAAATAATTCGCTGACACCAGTACGTCAGGACAGACCTTTGTGACTATGAAGTTAACCTATTCGTCACCGCTGGTTGACACCACTGCGTACTTCTGATATAGAAATGCTGACGATGGAATTTTTTGACACCATTTTGTCGGAACAACCCTATATGACGAAAATGTACCTATTAGTCACTGCAGGTTGACACTAATGCATATTCCTGACATTGGAATGCTGACGTAGGAATTCGTTGACAGTTGACACCACTTTTCTGCGCTAACGATAATACGTTGTTTCAGGTAGACACAGAGAATGTACCCAAGTTCTGCGAGGAGCATAACATCGAATCAGTTCCGACTTGTCTCATTTTTCACAAGAATCAGCTGAAGGTTTGAATTTAAATTAAATTTTAATCATTCTTGGCACCTGTGCTACAAGAATCATTTTTTGCGTTTCTATGGAAGAGCTCTATATCTCATCTTTGCGTTTCTATGGAAGAGCAGAAACGATTCATGAGTCTCATTTCACCTGTTTTGATTGTGTATACATGGTTTGCCACTTTGCGACAACTATGGATTGGACATGTTAGTTCACGGGACGCGCGAGAGCATTTTTGTTAACGTCATGAAATTGTCAGTCGTTCCCTCGCGCGCAGTTTGGAATTCACGTGAAGAAATGACAAAGTTGATTGCTCGCCTTATTACGAAGTTTCATTGTAACATTTCCGCCAGGAAACCGTCAGTGGTTTGAATGTTCCTAAGATTGCTAAAACTGTGGACCAGCTGGTATCTGAGTGTGGGGATGATACAGTCGCGCAGAAACCGGTGGAAGATATAAATGAACGCTGTGAGAGACTGACCAAGATGGCAAAATGTGTGACTTTTATCAAAGGGAGTCCACAGGTTCGAATATCATGACAGCTTCAGTGTTCATTTCGCTGTTATTCAACCTGAAGCTACATTCCAAGCATTCTCAGGCTCCTAAGTGCAAATTTACACGTGCTCTCATGGAGTTATTTGCTGCTAAAGAGATTGAATTCTCTTATTTTGACATTTTGGCTGACAACGAAGTGAGGGAAGGGTTGAAAAAGTATGCTGAATGGCCTTCTTACCCTCAGGTAAGAATTGGGTTCAATATCGTGTTTACTTAGCGAAATTGACTCATGCCGGTGTGTTTGACATGTTTGAGATCATGCGAACTCATGCGGCACTCTGTCAGATGATCAGTTGATTGTGTTTCAACCAATCACATGCTTTCGTTCCAGGTTTGGCACGATGGCGAACTTATCGGAGGATTGGATATAATCAAGGAGATGGATGAAAATGGCGAGCTCGTTTCAACACTGCCGGTCAAAATGTCCCTCGATACTCGACTCAAAAACCTCATCAACTCACACAAAGTAAGACTGCATTCTTTGTAATGATGCACTGTTTGAACAATATCAAATGATCTATAGGGGGTCAGATTCCCTCATTTTGCATCTTTATCTCTCATCCCTGCAACTCTCCATTCTTTCCAGATAATGCTGTTCATGAAGGGAAACGTCAGTGAGCCCAGGTGTGGATTTAGCAAGACAACAGTTGCCCTCCTCTCCGAATACACAACAGATTTCAACACTTTTGATATCCTTTCCGATAACGAGGTTAACATCATTAGTGATTTTCACACCACCATGTCAACTGTATGACCGTGATGCTAGTGGAATGGTTGAAAACTCTCCATTTTCACTTGTTCTATCAATCCGTGTTATCATTTTTATCATCAGGTAAGGGAAGGATTGAAAGTTTTCTCCGAATGGCCGACGTTTCCCCAACTATACGTGGGTGGTGAGTTTATTGGCGGCTTGGATATTCTCAAGGAGATGCATGAGTCTGGTGAACTGGGTGATATTTTGAAGTGATCAGTCACTACTCGTGAAGTCCTAATGTTCCTTTTCATGATATTTGCTCGAAAATCTACTCGAATTTGTTCAGAAACGGTTGCATTATTGCTCTACTTCCACTATTTGGAATTCTGACTAAAAGTAAACTTCCGCCATTCCTTATTTCTCACAATGCGAACTTTAGACTGACTAAACGAAATCTATCCGCCACTAGCATGAAATTGGAATCAAAGGACCCGGGTTTTTCCCTATTCAACCCCTCTGACAATTGTCTCCCAACAGAGGAAAGAGCACAGGTGATTTGAGCTTGATCTCATCAGTGATGAGTTATCGCTCCTAACCGAACCGCTGTCGTGAAACTGAATAACTCGTTTTTTTAATAAATACAACACCTAAACAACACCATTCACCACTCTCATCTCAGTTCCGAAGTAGAGCTAATGACGTGTTCGCGGCTCTGTCACGTGACAATGTCGCTCCGTCTGATCTGACGCCTGTCATGGCACCTCCCGCCCTACCTCCCCCCAGGTGTGACAGATATAATTCCCAAATTAGTGACACCGGATTGAAATAATGCGGATGTCATTGATATGAGATATCCGAATAATTTCAATTCTAAAATCTCCTGCGGGTCCTCTCTTGGACTGGTAAGTGGTAAACCCTCCATCTGGATAGTGGATTTGAATGAACCCCCGTCCTGCCAACCGTCCCCTTTTCAACACAGATCCAATATTAGGGGTGCTGATCACAAGGTGAACATTGGTCCCTCTCCACAGCTATACGCTAGTCTGGTCAGTGACAAGGCAGAACAATCGACAGAGCAGCGACAGCCTCGAACAGGATTCGGTATGTGCGTCACCTGATGAGTTGGGCAATTTAAAACTTGATTAATGGCACACTTCCTACTGTAATTCACAAATGGGGATGATTTCTGCGATTTGTTGTTGGACATTTGCCATATCAACTGTCCAATATTGTATCAGGGAGTAATAAGAGATGTTACCGAGCACAACACGAGATACACCCGAACAAGTTCACAAAGTACACCCTCCGTGACACTGACCTCAGTGATGATAGGTCAGTAACTATAGATGAAATCGGATTTGATAACCAGAGCTGAGATATAGCCTTATTGTGTCAGTTACTGTGGGTTTAGAAGTGTTTGGGACTATTGGTTGTAGTTACTAGTTAAATTCGTGTTAATTTTCAGCCAGAATAAGGAAATTGCGCTTGGCTTCCTACGTGATCTTAAGAAAGACAAGGAACAGGAGGAAGAAGAATGTACGCCGGCAGAAACAAAGATAACTTTTTGCAAGCGCCGGGTTGAGCCCAAACAGGTTAAATTTTCGAGAAATATTGCCACATCGAGTTTTTTATGATAGGGGAAACTGATCAAAAACCTTCCCCTTAGGATGGAGAACAGAGAAAAGTTGTTGTTGGCCAGAAAAACGCATTCGTTAAAGAGGAGTATGTGATTGGACGGACAAAATCAGTCTCAAAACGGAGGGCACGTGATTGCGCGGCTTTAGCACATGACCGCACGTCAGGTGATTCCTCGTCACATAGCAACAGATCCAAGCAGGGCAATGTGTCGGCGTGCTATCTCGGAGGTAATTTGAAAATATCCGAATGTTTCCCCTCGCGTTTCCCAATCTCAATTGACTTTCCATCCAATATTACAACAGTCAGTGATTTCTGTGGTCATATATAGTTATACCATGATATTATACCTAGACAGCTGACCAGTTGAGAAAAGAAAGTTACTATCATGTTACTGGCATGACCATTTTATACTCCTTATCGTTTTTGTAACGCGACACGGACCTCGTGAATTAGCTAACAGATTCTCTTGTTTTTGTTGTATTTCTCAGAATCTTCACATTTCCCAGACGAAGAGGAGACCGAAGAGGGCTGAAGTAGAGCTGGTATCACCGTGGCAGGTGATCGCTGCTGTCACCAGTGATCTGTGCTCTGACATAGGAATTGACAGTCGACACAGATTGCTGAATTCTGTGAATCGGAATAAAAATTATTGACATGATTCTGCTTCAGCTGACGTATTCATAATTTATCTCAAAATGAACTGTATTCATTCCTTTTACTGCAGTTTAAGTGTGAGTGAGTGACTATATAAAAACACTGATTGGTGATCGGTGATCAGCAGAATATGTAGTATTCGAGTAACCAGTCAAACCCTGACACAGCCATGATTCTCCTCCCTCTTCTCTCCCTGAGTACCATCCTCCTTTTCACCGGTGTTTCCTCCTCATTTGATATCAACACGACTGTCAGTGTGGTAACCCCGGAAACCAAACTCACTCTAAACCAGTCATCCTCCCTCACCATTCAGCTGGATAGGTGAGGGGAATTCTGTTCTCCCTGCACAGATATAATAGACAATAGACACATCATTCCAACTTATTTTTGACTCCATCCCGTCTCGGAATTTGACTTATCTTCTTGCACCACTGCTTTGCCCCTTGCGACTTGACACCACTCTTTTTCCCTCATACAGGTTAACGGACGAAGATCTCGTATTCAACTGTACACCAAGCAGTGAGGCCAGGATATCGCTCGAGAACGGGAACATAATAACGGTACGATGTTTAGACCGATAGAATGAAATGACAGGAAATGAGCCACACCCATAACACCACCATAGTTCACGGGGTTATGGCAGGCTGCCAGCTCATCATAACCCAGTCGTCATCTTGGTCACCATGGTAATACTAACTGCCAGTAAACAACACGTTGTAAATTAGGCATGTATTCTTTTCGATCGTAGTACTGAAATCCAAAGTCTTATCTATAGAGTTGTATGGGTATACTGCAAACATAGCAAAATACTGGATATCGATTTTCTAATCCAAGGATTGACATAAGAGAGGGAAGAATCTAAACTGTGAATCATCAGCGGTTACCCTACAGATGTAAGGCCCTCTCCTGTCAACTGCGATGTGGATCTCAGTATCAGCAGGTGGCAAGAGAGAACGGAGGAGTTTCGGCCCACCGTACCCCTCGCAGCTTACAACTGCAAGGCTGGGCCACCCAGAACTCCGGAATTCTGAGCTTCACAGTTTAGAGAGACGGGGGGATTGGAGATAAGAATCAATGGAGGGGAAGAATTGAACTGAATAAATAAATNTAACACGGGATTAACATCATGAACAATATCATAATATGCTGGATAAGTGAATATTGTGTCATTTTCTCTTTGGCTACACTCACTCATACACAAACATACACACACTCATACACACATACATTGACACACACACACACACACACACAAAGACTCATCGCGGAAGTTCATCATGTTTCTAAAAAGCAGCTGAGCGTCATAACAATTGATTTTCTTGGAACAATGTCTTTGTTATCGAGAAGAGGTGTACTTCTATCTTTGATAAATTCCATGATGAAGCAATTTCCAAGAACTGCTTCAACAACACGACAGATTATTGAGTCAATATTGAGTCATCTATTTCCGTCATTCGAACTTACGCAAATTAAGCGAGATTAACTTAACAAACGAAGATTTTCGGAATAATATTTGGATGTTATTACCCGCAGGTTAGGAATGCCACCAATCACACGACTGTGGGCATTACTGCGGGCGTGAAAGGCGGCACTTGCTACCTGAGCACGGTGATGATTGAACCCGCGGGATTGGGTCTCAACATAACAGGTACCAGCTGATGTTGCTTCTGCGGGTGATTTATTATCTCAGGGATCGGAAATGATGTAGCTTAGATAAGACAATTAAAGAGTAGGATTTGATCCTCTTCTCGGTAGAAAAAGTGGAACATTAACGAAGGGTATTAAGTTGTGATATCCATGAACACAGAACGTTGTTCGGTGAAGCAGTAAATACACGGGTTAACAGGACATGTTTCGCTAATAATAATAAGCTCATCGCCTCATCAGCTGTCTCAACTTTGATTGTATAAAGTAGTGTTTCTTGAGCTGTTATTGTTAACATCTCTTCTCTCAGATCTGGACATGTCAGTGGTACACTCAAAGCCGTTGGAGGTTTTCATATCCATACTTGGCTGGATATGTTTTGCTATGTGGTCCCTATCGTTTTATCCTCAGATTGTCAAAAACTGGAAGAGAAAGAGTGTTGTCGGTACGTTGATAGCTGGTGTTATCTATCAACTATGACGAATTTTTCTGTTAATCTATGTATTATGTACCTAATGCACCTGACCTTAGCGGAAACCCACTCCTACGCAAGATGTAACTTCACCTCTGCTCTGTTTTTGCCTCTCAGTCATCGTGTCTTTTCCAGGTCTCAGTTTTGACTTCCTCGGATATAACACACTCGGATGGATTTGTTACACTGTCTTCAACTTGTCTCTACTCTGGGTGGATCCAGTGAAGAGACAGTACTACGAGACATACCCGCACGGAGTGATCAATGTCCAGATCTCAGATTTCTGTTTCTCTGCCCACGCCCTAGTACTCACACGTAAGTAGAACAACGCACCAAAAATCCCTTAAATTCGGAGTACCTAAACGCTTTAAAATCGATAATAATCTTACAAGAACCTGAAAATATATACTGACGTCATTTCTCTCCATCTGCCAGTCCTTACGATTGCTCAGTGTTCGATTTACGATAGAGGAGGACAAACTCCAAGCTTCCTTTGCAAAGTTATCTTTGGAGGTAAGATATCAGTGGTTGAAATTGGATCTCGTTTGATTGATCATTTAACATCGGTATCATCTACCAAATGATAGGGTGGCCAATTTCATCCTGCCCATACCATGTCCGTTCTGCCCATACCATGTGATCTGGTTCAGATCAAACACATCAGACACCAAAACTCGGCTGATACGTTCATATGGCTCAATGAGATTTGCACACCCTCTTCCCCTTTCAGCTGTGATATCGGCCATGGTTATACTACTCATAGTGACAGCCTCCTGTTGCATGACGTGGTTCCAATACGTGTCCTTGTTCAGTTACGTCAAGCTTGCTGTCACACTCTTCAAGGTATTTACATCAGCTGTGACATATAAATTGCAGGGATTGTGCCGAGATGTTCACATGATCTGAACAACCAGTACCATTGACTTATCGATACTCCAACTTTTGCAATTTGAACAAATAAATGGGAAGTTTTATCAAATTCAACACTTCCACCCAGGCCTCATCAGCGATAAGGTCTCGGTGGAAGTATTGGAATATTTCTGCATTTCCATTTCTCACACTTCTATCTTCTCCCCACCCGCCAGTACTCACCCCAAGTGTATGTGAACTTCAAGAATAAGAGCACGGAAGCAATAGCAATATCCGTCTTTCTGCTTGATGCCGGTGGTGGTCTTACATCGCTCCTTCAGGTACACGTGTGTCACGTTTTATCACGTGTTTTATCACGTGTTATATCACGTGATTTGTCACTATAATCACGTTATTTGTAATTTCACAAGTCCCTGCATACAATGAACTTCATGATATATGGGAAACTCAGCATGGGAAGATGTAATTCAGTAGCGATGTGACTTCCATCTTCAAAATATTTCATAATTGAGCAGTGCGTTTCGTCAAACATTTTCATAGCTCGATAAAAACCACGTGATAGCAACCATTGTATTTGTAAACCACGTGCTTTCCTCAGATGGCCCTTATCGCCTGGAACTACGACGACTGGATGACCTTCATCGGGGACTTCACAAAGTTTGGTCTAGCTGTTCTGACCATTATGTATGATCTGATATTCATCGTACAACACTACTGTTTGTATAGACATGATACAGGGCCCTACAAGGACCCTAATGACGAGGAAGAGGGAGATAGGGCCCCGCTCATAGCAGGGACCTAATTGCCAATTAGTCCAATAAGTAATTAGTCCAATAAGTAATTGGAGAAAGGGGCAGGTGTACGGGACTTACTATGTACTTAAATGTATTCTGACGAAGCAGGAGTTTGTTAAAATGTGAGTGTAAGAAACTATGGAACAGTTTTATTTTGTATCGAGATATTGATATTTTCAGAAACCTGGTTTTGAGATGACAGTCTCATTTTGATGATTTATCTGATTCAGTTCTTTGAAATTCTATCTTGAAGTTGATTTTTTGATTTGACCATCATTTCATACTGTTATTTTGATTTAATATCTGTTGTTATGTTACAAGATAAACACCGATGATGAGTCCAAACTTGTGTGGCTAACTGTCTTCACCCTCCCTTTATACTACCACCGCATGCAACACCAAGTTTAATTCAAGCCCTCCCCTATTCCCCATTCCTGATTTTCAATTTGACCTCACCCACAATGATATGTTACCTCTCTGTTTAGCTGATCATGGGAACTGTGGTGTTTCCGGCACCTCCCCCACTAACAGACCTACAGAAACGAGCCCTCACCATGTACATCAAGAAGAAATGGTGAGAAGCGTCGCTTATTTTCAGTTTCAAATTTTCTCAAAACAGTTGCATTTCGACAACTCATCGCTGAAATTTTCACGCTGATAGCAGCTCCAATCTAGTCTGAAATCTAGTCCTATAATCGCTACTGGTTGCAGGGCTTACCATGAGAAGAAAGACCAGTACATCAGTCGGAGGTACCGGTGGTTGGAGGACCACAACCAGCGTGATCCCGATCTCGAGGGTATAGAAATCTCCCACACAAGTCTGGAGGAACTCAAAAAGAAACGCGAAAGTTTGGTGAGTTTCAATCTCAGGAATGCCGATTGATTCCGAGTTATCTGAACTTCGGTTCCAAATAATCGGGATCTACATAAAGTATCTGCATTTTGCGCTGAATGCCGTTTGATTCCGGGTTATCTGAAATTCGGTTCCAAATAATCGGGATCTACATATAGAATAAAGTATCTGTATTTTTTCATGACGGAATTGTTGCACAGTGCGAAGAGAAGCACAGACTGTTCGAGAAGTTTAAGAATCTCCTCCCCCCGACGGAGGAAGAGGATTCAGCAGCTGCCCCCCAGGAGGGAGGCCCGATGGGCCCGGTCCCCGGGATGAACCATCCCGGGGGAACATTCTCCACTGCAGGTACGGTGTGGACGTTTTGGTAATAGTAGGTTGTGTAACGGATTAAAGTTTCGAGAGATAAGATTTATCTCGACTCGAAGTTAGAGGGTATCGTATTTTCAGGCGGTTATCCGAATAATAGCTACGGTTCAAACACAACGGATCCTTACTACAACGGTGCGTCATACCCTACACCAACCCCTTACTCACTTGTAACTGAGCCGATCACACCCAAAAAACCCTCTGAAATGAGCCCAGTGAGTATTCTTGAATCGATCTTAAAAATAAAAATCTTCCTAATTCTCGAAAAAGAATGAGCAAACTTTTTTAAAATTTGATTTATCAAAAACGACCTTCCTCTCAGATTCATACAGACCGTACCAAGCCCTCCATAATGTCGCCAATCACCTCTCACGACCGAGTATATGGCCGGAAGTGGGACGATGTTAGTCCTGTTGGCACCAAGCCAGCTGATGACGGTAAATACACGGGGGAGTTTCCCCCGACTGCCACGCCCACGTCGTCAAAGTTTGCAGAGACCCGAGAAAACCGCATGGACTCCTTCACAAAAGCACTCACTGACACCATCAGCAAAGCCATGCGGTCAGAACAGAGTATGAATCGTCAGGATAGTATTGTCAAGACGGATGGAGACACTGAGCAAATCACATCTCCCAATCGGAGCAGGGCTAACTCTGCAAAAACTGAGTCAGCGATGCTCAGTCCGAAAGTACGTGACCCGCTAGAAGGCAGGGCTGACGTTCTCAAAGGTCCGAGAACACCGGAGTCGGTATGGAAAACTGAACCTGACACACCGGAGTTACCTGTACCCCAAAAACCGGAACCTAACACTCCAGAGCTACCTGCGCCGAGGAAGCAGGAGCCAAAAACTCCTGAGTTACCCAAGAAACAGGATCCAGACTTACCATCCAAGAAACAGGGGCCCAAAACTCCGGAGTTGCCAAGGAAACAAGAACCCAAAACTCCGGAGTTACCACGGAAACAAGAACCCAAAACTCCCGATCTAACGCGGAAGCACGATCAGGAAGTTCGGAAGCAGGAACCGAGAACTCCTGACCATGGGAGGAGGGCAGAAGGCATCAGAGTCGAGGAAAAGCGGAAACATGTTGTGGAACATTCTCGATCGAGGAAGTCGGAATCCAACTCTTCCGTTTCATCTAAACAGCTCCCTCATAGGTTTGGACACTATATCACAGATGAAATCCAAAAACGGTTGTGAAGATAGGTAATCGTTCAACAAATAAATAATCCTCATTTCAGTCCTCATTCCCTGAAGAAGAAGGAAGAAGTTTCTGATCTTCCACCAGTTATAAAGATCAGTAAAGCGGAAATAGATTCCAAAGTCATGTCATGGCCCACATCATATCCCTATCAGCGCAAGGTAACCTTGTGAAACCTTAAATCTGAATGCAGATGAAATATCCAGAGTGTCACTATTTGGTATGTCATGTTTGGTTTCAGCAGAGTTCACAGAGTGGTGGTTCAGACGACAAGACCTCGGCGACAGATAATAAGAAGGGAGCGATCAGTGGTAAGAAAGAGAATGCGGACCCATCAGGAAGTTCGCTCCTAGAGTTCGCATTCCAGTCCGCTCTCTTTGGTAACTCTCTGTTCCATGAACGGGAGGGCAGCAACTCACAGCAACAACAACCTACAGGACAAGGTTTATAGTAACCTAAATAGCTCTAGGTACACTATCAGTAGGGTGATCAGTAGGTTTATCTGAGCTAACGGCTCGTATGTAGGAACGGACAATTTATTGTACCCGTCCAACTCACAATAACACAAAGGGAAGCGTGAAACACAAGGAAAAATCAGAGTTGAGAACCATGATTGTTCGGCCGGTTAAGTTAATATTCCACGCCTATATTCGCCAGGTCCGAAGACCCCTCCCCAATCTACTTCCACAACCTCAACATCGGCTGCTGGACCCTCAGACCTACTGGCTGCACTATCGCTGAGTTACGGGGGAGGACCTCCCAAGAAAACATCGGAGAAGACAAGCGAAGAGAAGAAAGCACAGGTAGGATGATAATAGATGATATAGGTTGAGCGGTAGATCCTTTATAGACGGTAGATCCTTTATAGACGTCTCAAGCGGTCTCATGAAGACACAAACCCTCATTAATTATGGGATGGAATATGAAGTAAGATGCTCCGATCTCCGATAATCACAGGAGAAGTCGAGGAAGAGAGACAGATCGCCGGAACAAGTGCGGTCACCATCTCCAGAGTTAGTGACTGTTTACAAGCAGGAGGAGAAGCAGCCACCACCGGTTAGTGACAACTGTGACAGTGTGACAGTGTGACACTGCAGTGCTTTGTTTTACTGTAACGACTGTGACACTGCAGTGCTTTGTTTTACTGTAACGACTGTGAACTGCAGTGATGTGTGACACTGCAGTGCTTTGTTTTACTGTTGTTAGAGACAACTGCAGTGATCTTTGGTTGAATTGCACTGCAGCGGTGTTTGTGGATTGGAGGGGGCTATAACAGATGTCAGAGCCAACTTCTATTACTACTGTTATCATTATCCAATTCTACACTCATCTCTATTCAACTGCAGTAGCCAGTACTCATGCTCAAATCCAAGGTGACATGGTGATTTGCATGGGTAATTGAAACTGTGATATAGATCAATTAACAGTCATACTCGTGATTATACCGTCTAATTACATTCTCACCTCACACTTCATCTTACCCTGGATCCTATATCTCACGAGAGAATTGGCGGACTGTTGACCAGCAATAACCAATCAACATGCTCCGTCTCACATATCGGTCAATCTGCACGTGTAGTTGATTGAGATCCAGTGCAACAACTGCACTATTGCACGGTAACCATGACGATACCCAATCATCAACAAGCTTGCTTGTGTTGTGCTGTGTGAGAGAGAACGTATAAAAACTGCACCGGCAAGATGTGGAATATGAGCTGTTTACAGTTACCGCAGTTTACCTCAAGATCCGAGCAATGCAACATCCATCTCTAAGTCATGATACCATGGCATCCTACCCTGGTCTCCAGTGTGCAGGACTACCTCCAACTAACATGATGCAGCCCCCATTCCATACCCCCACCACTCCCTCTCCCCCCTACTCCAGCCCCACATCTGCTCTACAGCACTTCTCATTCAGCCCCGACACCAACATGCCCTACCCTCCTCCTCATCCGCCGCCGCCAATCTCGCCACTCCTCGCCGCCCAACAACAGCCGCCATGCACCTGGAACACTGAGCAGCCTGAGCGCCGGCTGGCGGTGAACGCGCGACAGCGGAGTCGTGTCCAGAACATGAACGAAGCGTTCCGGGCTCTCAAAGAGAAAGTTCCGGGTCTAAACGAGGAGGAGCGGACGTTTAGCAAGCTGGAAGTACTCCAGTGTACGATATCCTACCTGCAACACCTGTCCAAAGTGTTGGGTATAGAGCGTCGCGAGGGTGACAGTCAGGTGAGGGAGAGGGTGGAGCAGCTGGAGAAGAGATTCGTGGTCCACGGAGCCGGGGTGAAGAAACGAGGAGTGAAGAGGAAAGCAGGGTCATCGCCCGACCCGTACTGAGGTCACCACTTCTGGCAAGGAACACGTGGTCAGGAACAAAAACTGAAGTGATTAGTGACCACGTGGCATTTTGACAAGGAACACGTGGTTAGGAACAAGAACTGAAGCGATTCTGAATTAGTTTTCATGCGGATAAATTTGCTATATGTAACAGAAATGGAGGAAAATATGTCGTGAAGTGAATTTGTCGTGAGGTGAAATGTACATGTACCTCGAGATTTTATACTATTCCAAAACTTCTGTGTTTGATGTTCCTGAAATTGCTTAAACCAAGTCTCATAAACATCCCTCTCACTGTAATAATGTCCATTGAGTGACATCACTCTTATTGACAGTTCATCGCCCTACAGAAAGAAGTAGAGAAGAGTAAGGAAGGCGGGAAGAAGAAGACGCCCCCGCCTCCCCCGCCCCCTCCACCCCCGCCAAAATCAGGCACGCTAGTCAACACTCCAACCCCGACCAAGAAACACCCTCTAGTGGCGACCCCGGTGGTGTCATCAGCCTGGGTAAGAGCTACACGCTGATATCTATAGTTTTCATAGATCATGATTGTGGATAAGGTGAGATTAATCAGGTGATTAACAAGTCAGGCCTTTATCCGACACATATCTGCAATTAGGGCCGACTAATAAGGTCATGTGAGATTGTGAGAGCATGATACAATAGGACTACTGAAATGATCGTCTATGATCGTCTATGATCGTCTATGTAATTCCTGTAGAAGCAGCGTGACCACGAGTACCCCTCTTCTCGAACCTCCTCCTCCACGAACCGACGCGGGCTTTATTACCAACAGGTTCCATCTTCATGTATCTCCCTTTCATTTGCACGTGCTAGTGCGCGGCGCGTGCACTTGGCGACTGCGCGCGCGACTGCGCGCGCGGCAGTAAATTTGCTGTGCATCGCTCTCTGTATAATTCTGTTGCTGCTGTCAATGTGAATACTATCCTTTCTTCTTATCACTAAGACACTTACCACTGCCTTACAAGCTCTGACTCTAGAGTCTAGAATTCTCTGATCTGAGATCAAACTTGAGACAACGTTGAAACACTATGACTAAGCAAGGAATTGATAGCTAGAACGCATAACCCTTGTTATGCAATTTGCATATATGGCACTCTGACAGATTGGCAGAACCTATAAATCCACTATAATAGGTAATTCATTTTGATAATTATATCAACACAGCTCGATCATTCGCTGTCCTTGTACTCACACAGTCACAGCTGCATCTATTTTCGACTGCACATTCTCATTGAAACAATCACATGAATTCTTCAAATGTGCTTACTACACCTTCAATGTATCCTTGATTGCCTTATCCCCGGTTAAGTCTATCTTTAAACTAGAACATAGCAAAATTACCCGCCATTCTAGCCCGCCATTTCCCGCCAATATCTAACACCCGTCCACTATCCCAGCAGCAGTTATACACGCCACAGTCGCCGTCAACGTCGCCCGCGCTGGGGCACCCTGTATCCTACCCAGCGTACCACGCGTTCCTCTCCCCCACCCATAGCTCGCAGTACGGCAACTCCCAGTTCTCCTCTCCCCGACAATTCCCCTCACCACTCCCCCCTCACTCACCCTCACCAGGGAGTCTGAGGAGCCCGTACTACGGGAGTTATCCAACCCCTCACTCACCGGGCATGGGTGAGTAGTGAGTGCTCTTGAGCTATACGTAGTGTACAATGTATACAATGTATACATTGCACAACGTGTATATTGTAGTTGTACAATGTATACATTGTATACATTGTATACATTGTATACATTGTACAACGTGTATATTGTAGTAACAATTGTAGTAACAATCTTATGATTGATTATTACAGATTAATCCAATAAACCGTGAGTAATTGGGAATTCTCCGCAGGTCTGCTGGCGCCGCAACTCCTTCAGCCGCCGATGCACATGCCGCCACTCCCGCCTCCGCCCCACGTGCAGTATCCACCGCCGCCGCCACACAACTCCCGCAACTATACAAACCGGTTTATGTAAAGAGGAACATGATCAGATCTTCCCGATTCCCGGCCGTGAAGCTGAAATTACACTTAACCGCGGAATCGATGTAGCTGAGATATTCCTGATCCTCTGTAAATTGGGTCCCGGGTGCGAAAGTACCGTTCTCCACCGAACAGTCCAATTTCAGTGATCTCTATTAGATGAACTGATATAGACAAACAAGTCGAGCTGACTACTGAAAAATGAAAAAGTAGATGAAGTGAAACTTTTAGTTTTAAAATGTTTTACGTTTCAATTTACCTTTAGACATTGTTCAATGTCCACAGAAGGACTTCTGTCTTTAACTTTTACGTGCTTTCTGTTTTACCCAAGGATGATATTTATTCCGGATCAATGGAAGTATTTTTGCTTTGTTTTGCTCTGCCATTTGATGTAAGTGTAACTATCTTGATATTCTTCATTGTGCTACTATTTGATATTAATGGATGGTTCAATATTTCAATTGATAAATGAAAAGGTCGTTTTCGTTTGTTGACGAATCTGGTAAATTTGAGTCTGGAAATTCATATCTATCATCGCTACTCAAACCCAGGCCCCAGGGCTACCAGTACCTATTAAAGAGAGGCGCCCAATCTATAGGTCTAGTTCTACAACCACTATAGGTTTAGTTCTACAACCACTATAGGTCTAGTTCTACAACCACTATAGGTCTAGTTCTACAACCACTATAGGTCTAGCTCTACAGCACACTAACCAATAGTATACAATTTAGAGTATACCAAAGCCTCCAGAGCTAATTTCCATTGGCAGGTATTTACTTTTAGAGAAACTGGTTGGTTATTGTCGGTATAATGCGCGCAGTCTAACACGTGGAGAGAGTACGAATCATCATCGTGGAACTTGCGGTAAATTCCGTAGACAAATTATCGATGGCAAGTCTCCACATTGAATTTCAATATGGATCCACAATGTATCAGTATGCACCTTGGTTAATGTGCACTGTGCAGTGCACATTGTTGAGCGAGATACTTAATCTTGATGCTTCCCATCGATTCAGAATTCACCGCAGGTTTCGAGATATTATCCCTCACAGAGTGCTGTCGCACTAAAACAACGCGCGCGTTCCGGGCCACGTGCTCTGTGTTCAGCGAACCAATCAGGAGATAGCACACGCGTGCCGCTACGATAGACAGCATATTAATGGTCGTCTTGCTCCGGCAAAACTGACTTATCTCGTCCTGCCAGTTGTCCTACAATGGGCGTTATTTCGCAATACCATAATTATATGATCTTGCCAGCTGTTTTGCACGTGCATTGACAATGTGTGAATAAGAATTTGCCTTGATGCTTGAAGTTGAGGTGAATTTCGTGAGCTTTTTTTTGTGTACACACGTTGCGTGCCCCTCTTCTACTCTGTGAACTGAAATGACGCGGCAGGTTGGGTCATGCAACGTGGGAAAATTTTTTGGCAAGTCACAAAATTCCATTCTGACACGTAGACAGGGGGGGCCAGGGGGCCGCCCCCCCCCCACCCCCGGAAAAATTGGACCTCTGACGAAAATTTTCAAGGACTTCGCCCTTCCATGCAGAACTTAACGCCTGGCTTCTGGGGGCTGCGCCCCCAGACCCCTGCTTCTACTTTAAATTGAAGGAGCACATTGAATTAAAACGACATGTGATACTGAAATATTACTTTATACTACAATATGGTGTCGTTCTATATCAGGGCAGTGCCCCAAGACCAGTGTAACGAAGCAATAAATGGAAAATTCTGAAGGATTTCACCTTATCGAACAGAACTGAACCTCTGGCTTCTGGGGGCTGCGCCCCAGACCCCTGCTCCTGATTATAAAGGTGATACTCAGCTTTTGTTTGGATATCTCATATCGGTGGCACTGCCCTAAAACCACTACATTTCCATTGCTACGACAAACAATAAAGGGATAAAAGCCATGTTTTTTGCAATTCAAATGAGTATCTTACGCCTCAGATCATCACATTTTCTTCAGTTATTCACTCTTGCAGAACTTTTTGCTCCTCTTATTTCTGTTACTGTGATATTTTCTTACATACCAGATTTCTTCTGCAAAACTCTATTCTCAAAAACGTTTCTGTAAAGTGCATATTTTTGAGCCACATTTAATTTAATGATGAATATTCAGGCTTCAGCAATATGCCAATAGAATATGCAGTTGCACTGCACATTCTATTGGCAATTTATTATAATTGAATCTTGGGGCTACCGGACCACGTATTGTTAAGCGAACCAATCAGTAGCAAGCAAGCGCCGCGAAGGTAGACAGTTGATTATGTTTTGGTTGTCTATAGCTGCCACTGTTATTTGACAAAACTAATAGTAAAAACTTTATTTCTAGATGTCATACACCTCTATATAGATAAGACTTTGGATTCCCTGCAACCAGTCTTGGAACTCATGATCTGCCGAGTGTTTTTGCACGTGTGCAGCTCAACTGAGTGATCCGTTGTTTCAGTGATAAGCCAACTTAATGCCTATATCATATGCCGGATCAGCAACCATGGTTTGACAAATGACAGCTTCATGTAAAGGCGCCATGGTCGCTCTGAGGCCTTATCCCTTTAATTCCAATATCCACGTCTAACATAACGGTACTTTTCATTCTTCACTACAGTACACTGTCAGTCTCGAAAAGCGTAGTAACCGTAACGCAAACGGTTGCCATTTTCTCTCAACTACCCTGCATAATTCGGGGAATTCAGTGATACTGATAAGCAAAGATTACCTGATAGCTCAAATCGAAATGGTCGCATCATTTATAATCATGCTTGTCAAGGAAATTGCGATAACACAGAAATAAGAAAAGCTTATCTGCACTGATAAAATGGAATTGGCTTATCATTTCTCATTCCAGCTGTTGTTGGTGATGTGGGGAATAGAATGTCGAGATACTATCGACTGAGACACAAGTTTTGCGCTTAGTCAGTTGCAGTTTTGCGTTTTTTCAGTTTGAGTATTTTCTGACTTTATAACTATCCTCTTCAATTCCATTCAAAATTCCTCACTTACTATGAAATTTCTCCTTTTTCAAATCAAGTCTTATCACTTGCACTAATAATCATTTTCGTCTTACAGCGACATTTAATTGGGACAGCAACTAATGGCAACGATCAAAGTCACAGAAACCTGTGAATTTACGGGGACAGTTGATTTCGAGCAGTTCAATATCAACCAAAACATCCAGAAGAAGTATGGTGAAGAAACAATTTCCACAGTCAAGCAGATATTCTTCATTATCTTGGAAGACTGGATGTACAATTACAAGAAGCTCTACACCGCTAATCACTTTAGCTCGCTTTTTGACCGAATCCTGGATCTAGTGACGAGGAAGAAAGTTCTGGACTTTCTCCTGCCAGGGTTTCCCGCCAAAAGTTCAAATGACGTCAGGAAAGTGCTCGGGACGAAGGTCGACTTCGGAGAGTTTATTGCTTTGCGAACTCTGATGAGGACTTCACGGAAGATAGAGAAGATCTACGAGCATGGAGTGCTGATCACAATTCTGTCCGACTACCACACCTTTGACCAGTATGTCGGAGTAGAGGAAGAGGTGTATAGGGAGTATCACGCTGGGTTGAAGTCAATGATAGCGGGTATGGGAGGTGAGGACACCTTCAGGGTGGTCAGCCTAGCTTCATTCCCAGAGTTCATGGACACCACATCGAGGAACTTATCCAGGAAACTGAACGACGATTACGGTCCCGGGGACTTTGCCAGCAGTTTTGATCAGAAAGTGAAGGAGGATGCAGCCCTCTTGGAGCGGTACAAGCAGATGAAGAAATTTATGACAACGGATCTGGCAACGAGACTTCCCAGCAGCTCACCAAACTCAAGGACGAACCGGAAGTTCCTGAAAAATGTGGTTGTCGGCATGATGGAGCAAGGAAAAGCTCTGGATTCCTTCCTACAGCAACAGAAGATGCTTGTCGATTATATCCGGATCAGTATTCATGCTCACCACCCGAGTAAAGGCAAGTTCGCAGTTGACCTATTCAATACATGTGCCTCAACAGAAGATCACATTCTACGAACACCCTGGCATCATACTGTTCTATTCAACACAGAGGTGGATGCATTTGAAATTGGGTGGAAACAGGATTTCTTGCAGGCCGAACAGGAGGGAAGGTCTAAATCTGTCATCTTCACCGTCTACTACGATGACAGTCCATGGCTCCTATTGAAGATGATTGTCAATGATAAATTAGATTTGGAGTTACATGAAGATGACTTATCCATTGACCTTCTCAAACAAGGCAGCGGAATGATAATCACCAACACCTCAGAGAACCCAGATTTGCCGTCCAGTGTGATAGACAAGGTTACCCTGACCTCTCTCATCAAACACTTTGGACTAGTTGTGTTGAAGGGGTTCAAGCACTTTTCCTCGGAGAGGGAGTTGTATGACCAGTACACGGGTAACTCATCATCGGGTGCACTCCCTTGGAAACATGGACCAGTCCACAAGGTCAAGTTTATTAATGGAGAACCCGGTATTGTAAACAGACGGGGACCACTTCCCATGCACTGGGATGTCTCCTTTCCCCCACCTTACATGGGCATTTCACAGAAACAGTACAAGTACGAAGACTTCACTCCACGGGAATTTCTTCTCTACTGTCACAAGAACTCAAAAACTGGAAAGAAAGGACCCACAACGTTCGTTGATGCTATCGGCGTAGCTCTGAGCCTGCCTGGGCACTTTGCCAAGAAATGGGAAGAGACAGAGCTGTGTTACGAGAGTAGACTCGTCAACCACGTCACAACTCCTGCATCCGATACGAATTTGAACTGCAATGGGGACACCAGCAAGAAGCAACTCTATTTCGGAGGGAAGGGGCACACTTTCAACTATCCACTCATCATGGCCTGTCCCTGGACAAAACAGCCTGTTCTCCGATGGCAGGAGATGTGGAGCCTGGCAGAGCAGCCGAACACCGTACAGGAACAAGTCTACACCATCGGCAAGCACCCAGCTGAAGACAAAGCCAGCTCAATATCCGAGCTAGAAGAGGAGATCAAGAAGGTAGCCCTGAATGAGAGGTTCTTCATGAAATACACTGCGGAGGAGGGGGACCAGATGTATGTCAACAACTACACCACGCTTCACGGGAGGGAGTCCTTCACCAATGAGAGGGAGCTGTGGAGGGTACAACTCATCCCACCAACCCAGAATGTTCCAGAATACTTCAAGAAGTTCGCGTTCAAATTCTACGATGCACATCACTGAAGCAGGTTATACTCGACATGACTGGTCATATACGCTGATGTTAGTCTTGGACCGGGACTGAGATCAATATGTTGGTCAGGGCACGGACTAGATGAGCGGAAAGATTAAAGACGCTGCCAGAAACTCAACAATCAAACGAGTTCTATATGAGCAACAAAAGACACATTATTGACACTGCATGCACAGACCTCAATGGGAAGATGATGGGGATAAGAGACCAATTAGTTGATAAATATTGATCGGTCCGACATTTAAATTTTACTTGTTTTCTCTATGAATCGTACCCGGTTTATCTCCATCATCTTCATCTAGCAAATAGGTAGGAAACCATGGAATGAAAACAGCTCATGAGTGAGTATGCACTTTGAAATGGAATCATTATTTCATCCGAATTCCGTATTTTAGTATTATGTGGATTATTTTTTCCGGAATTATTTCATTTCACCGATACTAAATTTTGAATGATAATTCATAAAGATACAATAAAATCTATCCAACCAATCAGGTGTCTTCACTTATCTCAAAATGCTTGATTACTTGATGGTTTAGCCGGAAGGCGGATCATCATTGACATTCCTTCATCTGTCGTATCAGCTTCCTTGAACCCTTTGGAGATATTTTACTAACCCCACTTCAATCCTAGGCATGGATGTAATGACTAGCAGAAGCAACTGCACTACAGTTCGAAAAGAGGTCACGTGATGCATCTCTTTCCAGAAACAGGGAAATGGGGGATTGCTCATTGCACGACACGTGGTAAAAGCATGAGCATGGAATACATATGATAAGTGAAGCAGATCATTCTCTACGATTTGAAAAGGACACACAATACTAAAACTGTCTTATTTGAAGGTAACTTGCTTTCTCTTAGGACACGTCATGGAGATTGAAGAAGTGTATGATGAATGAGGACTGAACTTGGAAACGTGTTAATGTTCATATATTCAGGTTTCACAGGTGATGAAGAGTGAAGACGGATGTGAAGTGCATCTTGGAGGCTAAATAATCGTCGATATCCTGAAATGCTGGATGAGAGTAAAGAGAGACATTGTATACTTCATGACTTGAGCTAGGAACTCGCGATTGGGCAAGTAACACCTCATCAACACTTGTGCTATGGCAGGGAAATGGAATTTTATGATGAATGCGCCATGGACTGAAATGTCGACCTAAAAATAGGGTGACAATAGGACAATATTCGATAAGGTTTCAAGCGAGTATATGCTTATTATTCCAGTGTCATTCACTGTTGGTACCTGTGTTATGTGTATGACTCATTTTATTATTTATGCGCCGGAAACACATTTTTCTATTCAGCATTTCATAAAATGGTAGGGACGGCTGTCAGAGTTTGCATTTCTTTTGAATATTTCGGTTTACACAAAAATGAAGATTCACTTGTCAATGTTGTTGATGTTGAGTTTTGAACGTCTCATGCTTTGAGGGTACTGGAGGGTACTTTGATAGCTTAGCTTTTTCTAATAAAAACGTCGTTTGATTTTCTCACAGCTGTCAATATAAGAATATAGAGTTAAACGGAGCCTACCTATAGATGCTGTTACAATATTCCTTCATGCTAACGTAATAATCAGCACCCATACTTTAATTTTAGCGTGCGAAATTTTCATAAGCCACCTGTGTGACTTATAGTAGTTAGTGTAGAGCATTCCTTTACCTAGAGGACCATTACCTATTCAATAAGTATTACTCTTGATAGACCATATTAAAGAACCGTAGCGCAGACTCGTACGATTCCCAATCTCAGATGGATTTCTCGGACTATATCGCATCTAATTTGAAAATAATGACATGTTAACAACCCTTGGAGGAATGTTAGTAACCCTACACAGGTTCCAGACACCTACGTCATACTACTTGCTGTACTATTCGCTCATCAATGCACGATCAGCTGTAGTAAGCTGCGCGCGGCTGGTCTCATAGTCATAGAACTGTCATCTGACAACAGTTCCATGCTGACATGCTATCCAAATACCTGTCCTTACACGCGTGTCATCAGTCTATAATATTAATAATGCTGTGCTATGAATTTCATATCGAGTCAAATGAGTGTATAGGTATGTTTTCAACGTAGCTTTACTATAGGTAGGTAGGTACCTACTACTTGTGATGAAAAGTGTACTGTTGGTAGGTACCTACCTTCATTGTACATCACAGTTCAGTGCGTTTTGTCTTGCATGTAGCTTGTAGGTAGGTCCCAAGTTCATACTTCATACCTTATCCTATACCTAGGTCCTAGGGGTGACGTAATTCACCCCATGTACCGCGGAAGTAGTGCATGACGTGACCTGGTATTTTCCTGGTTGTATACCTACACAGACACCAGGACGCGTGTGATGACACAACCAAGTTGCAGATGGTGTGAATGTCATGATGTGTGATGATTTAGCCACGAAACAGAAGTGGTATGAGTCATACTTTTGTACACGCATATTCACATAGGTACTCATGCGACGGAAACATAATTTCTTGCTATTTTGCTCGTGAGTGATGAGTCGCCAGTGCCCAGTCGCCAGTGCCCAGTCGCCAGTGCCCAGTCGCCAGCGCCCAGTCTGCAAAATAACGACCTCCGGTCGTTGGGAACTTTCACAAAAACTGTGCAACCCTATGAAATCTGATACCCCAGTCCCCACAGATACCCAGAGTTACACAATATGATCACGTCATCATGTATCCGGGAATCCGATTATCATCAGGACGATGATCGTGAATTTTCGATTTCTATGCTCGCCATGATTTATTTGCCTTCCTTGCAGTATAGTTGATTTGTTGCTGCATACAAAATGTACTAGAGGAAGTCGTGTACTCTTATTTCAACACGTCTTAAATAGCTTTAAATCGCGTGCATAAATCAGAGTTTGTAGTTTCGTACTTTACTGAAACACTGTTTGTTGACTGTTGTTTGATCATATTGCTGAAAAACTCATCCACTCCTACATTTTAGCTGCAGTTCTCTATCCGTCCTGGAGTAGACCGCGATCATGACGTCATCACAACAAATCACCACGGGGCTATCCACTCCTCCGGACTATGAACTTGTGACCACATCTTCCCGAAACGGGGGCGGCGGGGACACAAACCACCACGATCCCGATATGATCACTCGAGGTGACGTCACAGCTGGTGGAATCTTCCTACTGGTCCTCTCTTTTGCATCACTCCTTATCAACGTGTACCTGCTCTTTTTGGCGGGAAAAAACTGGAGAAAACTCCGAAAATCGTCGTATTTCAATACAAATGTGCTGTGCTTGGTGTTAGCCGTGGCTGATCTAGGATTGGCATTGCTTGTGGCGTTGCCAGCAGGCGTACATATGACATGGGTTGATCTGTTTAGACAGATGGACGGAATGATGTTCCACTCAAAATACACGGGTTTTGTGATATTCGAGTATCTGTTCCTGCTACGAATTGTGCTGCTAGCGGTACTAACAACTGATAGAGCAGTGAACTTTGTGAGATCTGTCAACCACACTAGAATTGACACGACAAGTGGACAGATTAGATATGGGATGCTAGCCGTGGTTGTGTTTTTACCTCTCCTCGCAAGAGCCGTCCCAAATATCATGTTTCTTGTCACCAATAACGGGAACATTCTCTGCAAACACTACATTGATAACACAGTCGGTCTCACGGACATGAACCGGACCAAATCACAAATTGTCCCCCTCACATGCAATGCAGTGGGTGGACGAGCTGAAGCCACTGCTGAACTGGTGATAGTGGCAACATTCACGACAATATCGTGGATTCTCATCACGAGTTCTAACACGGCTATACTCCTGACTACGTTGAGACGGGGAGTATACAAATCCGCGATGCACACCAAAAACCAGGATAAAGCAAGGAAAATGAGGAGGAAGCTACAGTTCTACGTGGTGATCATTTCGGTGACATTTTTCATAACAAACTTCCCATATGTGTGCATATGGCTGGCTGATTATGTTCATTCTTACATGCATTTCAGCCGCGATGCCCGAATCAACCCGGTCACGAGGTTTTATCTCACTCTCCTCATCTTCCTGTCCTTACTTTTCGATCCGTGGCTATACCTACTGAAGATGCTACCAGTGAAAAGTGTTTGGCCCTGCAACTGTCGTAAGGAAGAACCTAAACCGAATAGAGCGAAGCAACATTATAGCATCGTCTAATTTCGCGATTATCATAGCTGCCAAGGGTGGCAGATTTCTCAATACTTGAGACTGTGTTAGGGTGAGAATACCAGTAACTTTCTGCTTTTTAGTTCCAAAAATAGTGCCGAATTACAAATTATTAGTGATTTATTAGCTAGAAGTGTGAAATGTTGCATGTAAATATAAACAGCACTTCAAATCAGTATTCCACTTACTTGTCATGATGCATGGAAGATTGACGGAAATTCAACAAAGGAAGCGAACGGTGAAACGAAGATGACATTCGTGTTCATCGGAACGAAATGGAGTTCTATGAACCGCGCCTATTTTATGCGCGCGAATTAAAACGAAACGCGCGCTAAAACGTCACCTTGCGCCAAGAGTTCTATTAACTTGTTTTAGCGCGTTACCAAAAACAAGAATAAAATTGTGACCGGCCCACAATTACGACGCCTTTGCTGTAGAAAATTGGGCATCGGACAAGTTCAGAATTTGGTTGATTGAATCAGATTTCAACAAAGATAAAATGCTGCTTTTGTTATGGATAAGAAGATAAATAATAGAACAGTACACATGAGATTAGTGGCAACAATTGAACATTCAATTCGGCCGTTTTACGAGTCAAGATAAATTATAATCGTATGGAATGATTTCGGTCAACATCACTTTTAACATCACTTCTCGTTTGCATCGTCTCAGTTCTTTACATTTCTAAGAGTTTCTGAGCACAGGATATGTATAACAACATCCTGTTAATCAGCCTGTTCACACATTATCTCAGTCTATCATATTTGCACGACGCGCGCCCAACCACGCATTGAAAATAACCTTAGAATAAAGTATACAACACTTGTTGCTACACCAATATTTCCCTCTCGTTGCTTCAGTTGTTGCTTCCTCATAGCAACCCTCGTGCAAACAGATCAGTTTCAGGTTGCTCTTCCTATCGCTCGTAGGCACAGCACTCTCTATCTTTCTCAAAGGGGGTGGCGGTGTCGACTCTTTTATCACTTCATGTTTCAAGGCTTCCGTTTTCTTCGCTATGGGAGGGGGTTCTGACGGCTTCTCTTCTATATCCATAACTGAGGGTAAGTCTAAGTCATCGCTTCCCTTTTCCGTTTTATAGTGGAGCGGAGTGGATTTAACACTGTCTCCGCTGTGCTTGCTTTTCTTCTTGAACTTGAGTGGTGGAAGGGAGGACGGAATGGCTCCATCAAGAGGATTCGATTTCTGTTCGGGAAGTGTCCAGTCAGCGTCTTCCATATCGTAATCCTCGTCTACATCGAAATATTTCCGTTTTATATTCCGTTTCGGATAATTGTAACCTGAATCGCTCTCCTCCTTATCTTTCGAGGAGGTAACTTCTGACTTGGAGGGGACGGTGTCACTCTTGTCTTCAGTAGGAGATGAAGTTTTGGAAGTAGGAGATGACTGTTTTGTACTTTTCTTCTCACTCTTGGACAACTGCTCAGGAGTGATGATCCCTTTTTTCAACTTGTATGCGTCACTGTTACGAATGTAGTGATTCTTCTTCGGTATATCGAGGCTGTCCCAAATACTCTTTACTTCTTTAGCCATCTCTTTCTCAGACATGCCTGGCCTTTTCTTCATCAGTTCGGGCCTTTTTTCTTCCAGGAATGCTCCGAAACCAGTCTGAGGCTTTTTATCAGACTTATCTGTGCTACTTTTCTTTGAACCCGACTTCTTCTTCTCAACAGGTGGTGTCTCATTTCGTTCTTCCTTTGAACTACTGATTTTTGAGAGTGGGGCGTCATCTTCAGAGCTCGATCTCTTTGTTTTGGGGGTTGAAACTTGTTCTGAAGTACTGGGATCAGCTTTTCCCGGCTTGCTACTCAGTTTATCGAACAGATTAGACGGCTGAGACTGTTGACTTGGAGCAGGTGATTGTTTAACTGGTGATGCGGGTTTTACCGGAGAAGTGGCTGTCGGAGCGGCACCCGTTGAGAGGGTTTTAGGCGTAGCGGCGTCACTACCCGACGCCTCGGACTCAGCAGCCGCCTGCGCCACATACTTCTCCACTACTCCGGGCGGCGCCATGACAGTCACGTGGGCTATTGTCTGCTGATTGGGTAATGTCAGGACCTTGACAGGGCCCGCAAGAGTGGCGCCTGGTGGCAGATTTATCTTCGCCACCTGACCGCCTCCTATGTCAATGGGGATTGCCATAGTCGTTCGCACCATCTGTGCGTTTCCATTCTCTATGTTCTTAGCCATAGCCTGGAATGAGAGCAGTAACTTAAACTTGACTCGTTAATTAACGAAAACTGAAAAGGAATACATATTACATAGTCAGTGCGTTGAATTATCGAAAGTCTCGTCAATCTAATCAAGGAATAAGCCAGTCAAAACTCAACAAATCATATCAGATTTATTAGCAGAATTTGTGGATATGACAAATTGAACAACAGTATATGGAACATCAAGTCTGTTGAAAGTAATCACCTCTTGCCTCGAATGACCCAAATGAATTGTTATCGCAACTTCCTATGATGGCGATTGAAACTGTTTGATCAAATAAAATATGCTGGTTACAAAACAAGATCAGTCACTGTCGTTATCGTCCTCGATAGCGGTTACTCCCGCCGACAAATTCTGTTCTGATTTCAGCTTTTCTCGTATCATCTCAGCCATTGCCTTCTTTGTGCGTTTGTCAAGCTTCAGAAGCTTCTTTTCGACATCGCGTTTCAAGTCCCAGTTAGCTTTCCTGCGAACCATAAATCATTACTCTACAAAAGTTACTATGAAGATCAGCCGTAATATCAGCCGTAGCGAAACTTAACAATGTTGATAATTGAGAAGCATAGTTGAATGAGATTGGCAGATTCATGGTTAAATCAGAGGCTTGACCTGGGTGCTAAAACATTGAGGTCGATATCTGCGGGCTGATTCTTTGCCTCATTTACAATTTCTGACACTGCATCTTCTATCGATGTGGCAACAGCAGGATCCAACTGAAAACAGAAGATATCAGAGATAATTAAAGCTCACCAGGAAATGCGAATTTTTGTATTTTGAAACGTAGGACAATTCTGGAAATTTGTCCTCATCTTTGTCAGACAGCAGAACACTCATGCATCTAAAGCCTAAGCCAGCAAACAAACTCCTTATCTTGAGATAACTAGGCTTACTTACAGTTTTCCCCTGCAGTGATCCATCATGTGGTTTGTAACTTCGGAACTTCAGACGTTTCCTACTTGGCTGAGAATCTTCATTAACATTGATGGAGTCGCCAGCAGCTGTCATTTCTAATGGAGAGTATAAAATGATGAGCTACATAGTATTTGACCTCTAGGGTTCCTATGATATGTTATATGATATGTTAATTGTTATATATGCATAATCTACTATGTAAACATTGAAACTCATACAAATCTGTTACATCAAACACTGATTAAAAGTATGTCAAAAGTATTGTAAGCTTATCAACACTATGATTAATCCAAGTGAAACAACCCAATATGAAACTATGAACATAAAATGCTAAATGTGTTATTGTGTTTCTTTGCCTGTTCCATCAAGGAACAATCACTGTGATCATTGAATCTGCCCCAGCTGTTTATCCAATAAAGTTCAACACTACAAGGTGAAGAACACAGTGAGCAAATACAAAGTCTGCAAATGCTCTCTCAACAGATATATCCTTGAAGACGTTTACATTTGCTGGGTTTGTTTGAATTCGTAGACAAACTGAAATAGAACAATCATGAGTTGTCATGATAATAGCAAATAGGGTTGATGAATTGAGTTATGAGTAGTTACCAAATCGTAACAAAAAGTGCAATGTTCATGTGAATGTAAGAGGACAAACCTCCTAGGATAAAACTTGCAACTGTACTGATAAATCCAGAAAGGAAGGCATTGAAAGGGAATGTACCAACCAAGCAACAGTATACAAACTGGAAAATTCCAGTGAACATTATGTATCTGAAAATGGTGATTTTAGTTTTAATATCATGAATAGATGTCTCAAAAGAATATTTCGCTCCTTAAATAAATCGTTTTGATATCAGAAGGTGTATCATTAATCATTATCCATACTCTTTCTCTCACCCTAGATAAGCATCGATAAGCTTTAACTTCTGAGGAGTTTTGGCACTGTATTCATTGAAAAGTCTGACCAGGACTTCAGTCATGGTTGGATTATTATTAGCAGATACCATCTTCTGAGATTAAGTTTCCTGTTAATTTTGAAGTCTACTTCACAAAAAGATATATTTGAAGAGGTAAGATATATTTGAAATCTTGGAATTAGTGTTTCGTGGCACACCTGGGTGTAATAGAAGTTGTGCCACAATAAAATATAAACTTATTACTATTATCATTATATTGATGGTAAGCACTAATGTTGATTCATTCAAAGATCTCCTGAAAGCAATCCTATTCAGTCTTTCTACATCAGACACAATGAAACTGATAAAACAAATTTTCAGCCATGGGGCTTTCATAATGCGCAAGAGACAATTTTTCTTTTTGAATTTGTCACTAGTTTTGTAAGATTCCTGACCAATAAGGTTTTATGAAAGGCACTAGAGTTTTGTTAGACTGGAAGGTTTCCTTTCTGGCTCAACACTGCTGAGAATAACTTTTTTCAAAGAATATGGCAGATGTTATAACTCAAAACATTGTATTAAGCAACACAATTCACAACAGAGTAAAGCAAGAGGACAGACAAACCTGGTCTTGCCAGATTTCACCTTGGCATAAACTCAAGGAACTGTACAGTGTACAACATGTGTACCCTATTCATTCTACTCTATTTATAAAATGCTAGATCATGCACAGTTCACGCAAGGTTCTAGGAGACAGTTTGTGTCTCATCAAATAAATTTGTCTGAGAATAAGTGCGAGTCATGGGCGCAAAACGAATTTTTTGACGTTACTAGAACGCTGGTGCAAGCTGCATAACGCAAATGAAATTCTCGACGGGGTCCATCATCAATCAACAAAACAGCGTCTATATATTCTGTTCATGTTTCTCGTGCGTGGGAAACGGATCGTGTTAGCGCGCGCAACGTTATGACAGGGTGTGCACATTTTTATTTGTTTCGCGATGCTGGACCGCTGATGCAAGCAGCACCGAGAATAATTTTGCGCCGCGCGCGCAAAACGAAATTCTCGACAGGGTCTACATATTCCCGCGCAACGTGACCCAAATTGTCAAATACTTATACTTCGCGCGCGCAATGTCAAACGCACGTGCACAGTCTATCATCGATCGCGACAAATTCCTATACACGGTTTTGCGCCTTTTTTGCGTTCCTTGTTATGTGACTTAAATTAAGCTCATTTGTTGTCGATCGATGATAGACCCTGTCGAGAATTTCGTTTTGCGCGCGCGCGCCGCGGCGCAAACTTATTCTCGCAAACTTATTCTCGCAAACTTATTCTCGCAAACTTATTCTCGGCGCAAACTTATTCTCGGCGCAAACTTATTGATCTCAGTTGCTGAAGCAAGCCGCTTCGCGGCTTGCATCAGCGGTCTAGCATCGCCAGACAAGCTCATTTGCCGGATGTTATCTGTCCACTGTTTCTTGCGCGCGGCGCGGCGCGCGCAAGAAACAGTGGACAGATAACATCCGGCAAAAGCTCATATATGAGTTTTTTGTCGATCGATGATAGACCCTGTCGAGAATTTCGTTTAATGCGGCTGACGCAAGCCGCTTCGCGGCTTGCATCAGCGGTCTAGCATCGCCAGACAAGAGTTTTTTGAGTTCCTGGTTCGGCCCTTTGACCTTAACCCTAACTCACGGCCTGGCCAGATGCTTCCAATTCCAACTTTGACCCAAACCCTGACCCGAGGGTTTAAAAGTAAAACGCGATTATTGATTAAGTGGAATTAAAATGTCTGGTCACGTGACCAAATCAGTTTTTCGCCAATAACTCGCAAGAAAAGCATTTACCCTACATCACATGGGGTGATTTGGAATCACTATCAGCGCCTAAAAATGCGTCGATTCATGATTCACGTCTGTTTTACCGAAAAAAGACAAAAATAAGAACTTTCAAATTCAAAAAATTAGGGCGACGAGTTTCATGTCAGTACGAATGCGCTTGCGGAGCATTTTGCCGGATGTATTAAAAATTGTACTATTTGTACATTCTATATTTGTAGATTTGAATAAATTGTCAACTGTATATTTTGTATTCAGTGGTGCANGCGGATTCAAACGAGGCAGAATAGCACGAGCCTTTTTGCATTGGTTTCTGAGTTTGTTTTACCGAAAAAAAGACAAAAATAAGAACTTTCAAAAAATTAGGGCGACGAGTTTCAGTACGAATGCGCTTGCGGAGCATTTTGCCGGATGTATTAAAAATTGTACTATTTGTCCATTCTATATTTGTAGATTTGAATAAATTGTCAACTGTATATTTTGTATTTGTAATTGTATAAATGTAATGCCTGTGTACATGGGCAGTGTAGATTGTACAATGTACAATGTACATTGAATCACACAATACATAGCCCTTGGGCAACGTATAATGCGTCAGAAAATGAAATACAATGTACAATACAATGTATAATTAAAATACAATATTCATATACAATGTATCATATCAGAAATTGAATAATTATAAAAATGAACAATGCAATGAACTATGAATGCTGAATGCACAATGGTACTGGTAGCGACTCATTACAGCAGACATGATCACTGTAACATGATATACACGTGCGAATATCATTTGCGAATATCATTTGCACTTCTTCATTTTATGATTCGCGTCATTCCTCATCCTCAATCCTGTCACCTGATCATTTGTATGGGGTCTTCTTACGCGCGTTGATGTTTGTCATTGTGTAGGAGGATATCGCGGTTGTGCGTTGATTATGTGTTCTCGCATTAGCTTACCCACTCGTTATGTTTCAGCTATTACTGAACCTACCTAGCTAGTAGCTACACGACGTTTTCATTCCTGCAGTTGTCCTTGAGTTTCCTTCACGTAGTGTTATAGGAGCCTTCCTACTTTCTTACTTAATAGTTTATCTGCTATATCTTATCCACACTGAGTAAAATAGGTAAAATAGTTTTCTACCCTGCATCCATGTTAATGTTTTACCTACAGCTTCTCAAGCTTGAGAACCTAAATTTTGAAATTCCAATCGTATATGATTTACAGTGTAGCTCGGTGAGTAACGTTACATCTAGCTGCATAATTATCACGAGCATTCTTGACTCTTTTATCACTTGGGATCTCCGCGTTGATCAGCCGTTTCCTATCTATTTGTCAAGCAAATGTCTGCAAATGTCGAGCAAATGTCCAGAGACGCCCCCTTTCTTTTCGCTCGTTCGCACGGTTTTGCTGGTTTCTGAAAGTGAAACTCAAATAAACCAAACAGCCACTGTGATTTGACTCCTGCAAACAGTCAAATAGTCATTTGAGTTTGACTTCAGTATGCGAGTCCGTCCTTATTTCGTCTGCTGTTTACACGAACTAATTTCGCGGTAAAACCTTATAAATCGACTGATTCCGCCTATTTTAGCACCTATATGGAACTGTATTGTCCATTTGAACAATGTACGTTGATCCGGGTAATAGATTATGTCAATTGCTTACCATGCCTATGTTAGGTAAGGTTGGGACTGTAAACACATCGGACTGTCTAGAGACCCTCCATAGTCCAAATTGGTATGTTAACGTATAATATAGATGGATGAGTATAGTAGTCGATGAGTAGTAGTCGATGAGTAGTAGTAGTCGATGAGTAGTAGTAGTCGATATCTCATTATAACTTTATTATTAACTTGTCAGTTGTATTTCAGTCATTGCTGAAAATTTTCAAAATTTCTATGATCGAGGTCAATCAATATCATTGACCTTGATGTTTATATGATAGGTACTGACTATTATTATAGTGAGGTCTCACGTTCACTCGGACTCTCTGTGTTAAGCGAGGTCTGTCTAAGCTTCACAACCAGAATTCCTTTCTATCATCCATTGTCCACTCTATTTACCAGGGCTGTCTGTCGTCGACTGTGTTTGAGGGCAGTAAATCCGTGAACTTGAGCATTGAGAGAAAATTCGTAGTTTTGAATTGGCTTTGCTCGATCGCACAGACATAGACAAGTAGGTACAAGCACAGACAAGAACATACCGAGACAGCCACACAGACACACGTCACACATACAAACAAAGACAGAGCATGACTATAGTAACATTTTTCCCAAAACCAAATATTATTTGGTTGTTTCTGTTCGCGGCATCTGGCGTTCTTTATTCTAAACTCTATGATATGAAAAAGAACGCGGCATGTACGACAGACTGCCGCCACATCACTAGAAAAAGCTTTAGTGTTTCTACCGTGAGGTGGCGGCAGTCTGTCGTACATGCCGCGTTCTTTTTCATATCATAGAGTTTAGAATAAAGAACGCCAGATGCCGCGAACAGAAACAACCAAATAATATTTGGTTTTGGGAAAAATGTTACTATAGTCATGCTCTGTCTTTGTTTGTATGTGTGACGTGTGTCTGTGTGGCTGTCTCGGTATGTTCTTGTCTGTGCTTGTACCTACTTGTCTATGTCTGTGCGATCGAGCAAAGCCAATTCAAAACTACGAATTTTCTCTCAATGCTCAAGTTCACGGATTTACTGCCCTCAAACACAGTCGACGACAGACAGCCCTGGTAAATAGAGTGGACAATGGATGATAGAAAGGAATTCTGGNTTTTTCCTAGTTCAAGTTACTCCTCGCACATTTTAGGTAGCACATATTTTGAGTTATTTCAAAGAATGTGATGTGTTTTTGTTTTTTCTAACACAAACTTCTTTCTAACTACAACCTTCTTTCTAACTCCGACTTTCTTTCTAACTCCGACTTTCTTTCTAATTCGGACGCTTGTATGGGCGTTGCCCAACTCTCTGATGGAGCTGGACCTGCTTTATGATGCTATTCTCCGTGATATGGCGTGGTTTGTGAGTGTTATTGGCTGCGTTTTTCCAACTTCACGTTGACATGGCGTGGTGTGTACTTGGGTGGATTCTACAAATGGCGCAAATCCAATTTTCATATATTTCTCACTGTACTTACCGCACTTTTGCAGCGTATTCTTTACTCTTTCCCTTCTCTGCCATGCGGATGTATAAAAACATTATGATAGGTACTTGCTAGATTTTACTACTCTTTAGTCTTTACCTAACGGAATAATTCTCCCCGAATTTTCAATTTCCCCTTCTCACGTGTTTAGGACTGTAATATTTTGGATCCAATAAAAGAATAAAATGTCCTCATTGCCGAAATTGTTTCAGTTGTAGATACCTCATTTTATATCGCCACCTGGATGCTAATTAAGTACGCTATCCAGACGCATATATAGCCCCAATATGATCTAGACTTCATAGTTGCTGTCTGCTGTTCAACCAAAATCAATAAATAGTAGTGGGAATCAAGTAATAATGGGAATCAATTAAGAGTGGGAAGGAATAGTGATTAGTGAACCTAAATGTATCGACAACAACTTCATATTGGTGGTACGGGGCGTCATCAGTCCTATAGTCTGTTTGTGACGATTCAGTGTCGTATTTTCTTCCCCTTTTCCCCTTGCCCTTTGTGCTTTGGATCTTCGGTCAAGTGTCTGCCCATCCTTAATATCGCACCCAATCCACCAGAACACTTCAATAACCATTATAAACCTGACACAACGTGTCAACTGGTAACATGTGTCTCAGATACGCGCACGATCCCGGTGATTTCAGCCACTGATTACCCCACCATCTGGTTGTCCAAATTGGCACGTGCTAGTTTGTGGCGTTGTCATTGCAACGATCATAACATGTGACTGATCATGATGATGCGGCAACCCACTATCTCAAGAGTATGATGGGTAGTTTATGTGATCAGGTTCACTGGGCAAGACCCACACTTTCTCACGTATCACCCTGATGATGATAAGATGTGTAGCATGCTCTAGATATACGCTATGATCAATTAGCTAAACTCTGTGATATATGCCTACTGTCACGTGGTCGAATCTTAGCGGCCAGTAATTAGACGAAAACAATAGCTGGACAGATTGTAGTGGGTAATATAGTGGGTGAGAGGGTCCGTGCTATAGGTAAAGCAAGTAGGTACCTCGTAATCAGAAGTTCAAACGTAGATAAGCGTAATATCTTCACTCTGTGTTGAGCGTTGACTAATTCAAGTTTACTGTCCTCACTGAGAAATACTCAGGTTTTCACTCACATTGGAGTCTGCTTGTTTTCTCTTACAGGTGACTGGGAGGAGGTTTATAATCAGGGGGTTTAATTGTCTCACCTGGTGAGACAATTAAACCCCCTTTCTTACCACTCATGTGTATTGTACCTGTAGCATGGGTAGTGGGTACCGCGCTATGCAGATAATCTCCATCACAATGTACTATCATACTTGGGATTCTGTGAGATACGTGAGTTAAACAGTGGGATATCAGATGGGAAATCCTTTGTTCCTCCTTTAACTCTTCTTCTTCTCGTGTTGCTACTGCAGTTTAGAGAGAACACACACACAAATTCACACACACACACGCACACACAC
>CAMPET010000099.1:116669-155183 GCA_946803715.1 Beroe ovata
CACACACACACACACACACACACACACACAAACGCCTCTTGTACTATGATAGGGAACTGTGGTAGTACCCAATCAGCAAATGAGCAGCCCATCACCCCTATTTTACAGGATCTCTAGCTCTCTAAGCGAAAGACACCCATGTATACCATGCCTTGTCTTGCCTTGACCACGTGGACCTACTAACTAGTAAGGAGCATGAATTTCACATAGGGCCAGGCTGAGCAAAGTCTCTTCAGTCTTCACTGATTTAGATTGCTCCTTCATAATGAAAGCTTCCAGCTGATTCCAGTCTTTTGTGCGGTTGTTCTAATAAAGTAATTTCCTAAAATGAAATTTTTATTCCGAAACAACAATCAATTAGTGAAATCATATATGCACTAAATCTCATTACACCAATCACACATAGCTTTTGGCTAATCACACATCATCACACACAATCGAATTTGTGCTTGCTTGCTATCATAACTCGTGACGGCCATGTCATGGAGTTATACTGCGGAAGTTGTTTTAACGCAGCGTCTCAGTTGTGAATTTCTTTTACTTTGGAACTCGGCAACTCATTCGGGCATAAGTCCGTTTGCCGGACCCGCGCCAAACCTGCGTTAGACCGGCGTTAGACCGGCGCCAAACCTGCACAAGACCGGCGCCAAACCGGCATAAGACTGGCGCCTGGCCAAAGTGGCAAACAGACTTATGCCCACTCATTCTTGCGAATTTCAGCCTCATTTTCTTACTCTCATGTTTCGTTGACTGGACAGTGCGCTTTAGTGTAGGCCATTTTTATATTTCACACTGTCCGTTTACTACACATTGCCTTGCCACCAAGGCAGGGTTAAAAACACGAGACATAGTACCCACCTAACGTCTCGGTCCAGTGACCCAATATCATGAGCCACTTATGCTTTACACAATGTCCAATGATGACACATTGATGAGACCTTGATCTGGTGTCACAGGTCACTGACACCACCCATGAATGCCCTGTACGGGATGTTTAGAATTTAAACTATGCTTAGGTAGTATGTAACTTCTAAAGTTGTGATTTGAGTAGCTCGTGTGCATGGAATATACATTGTATATAGTTATCTTGGAGAGTACTTTATTGTCTTGATTTTTATGAAATTGGTATGAGGTATGAAATAAGTATGAAATCCCGCCTTAAAATGACGTCCATTTTTTTCATTCCAGGCAATAACCTTTTCGTATTTTTACCGTAATCACACGTTAATCACACAACCTATAGTTCTATTCATCGGATTGGATACAGCTGGAAACGTTGACAATTCTCAAACGAGAACGTGTTTCTCCATCCTCTCCTAGTCCTACATAAGTTGTGTCTTGTCATCTTAACAAGTTTATATTGTCATGATACTTTGTGTCAGTGTTCAGCCCCCCCTTATGGGCTATATTATAATTCCACCCACTACCACTACCTGGCGAATTAGCCACGTGCGCCAGGTTATCTTCTACTGTCAAAATTGAGCAGAGTTGAATTGTCTTGTAAAAGTCTCGGGCTTGCTTTTTGCCATGTCCTTTTGTTGCGATATATATATTGTCTCGCGTACCCAATAATAACTTGGGGAAAGGAAAATGGAGAGCTCCAATATATTTTGATGCCAGGTATTGTCTGCTGCTTCATGTCAGGTTGAATGGAAAGATTGTGAAATATCGTCTACAATGACTATAGAGCTGGTTAAGCAGTATAACGAGCGTTGACGCAATGACACAATGCATCGTCATCAAATTCCCCTTAGTGAGTTTCTCTGGAAGCTAGTTTTCACATACAAATAGTGCTCAACAATCGAAACAATAGCTCGCCTAGTTACCTCGAGGATATAAATAGGCGGTGCACTGCCACTTCCCTCACATTGCCACACACTATGCGGAGTTTCAGTATAATTCTCATCCTGGCTGCCGCCACTTCCTCTCTCCTCGCCGTCAAGGACATGAGGATGGAGTACCAGATGGCCCTTGATCAGTTCGGTGATCGGGAAAACCTGAAGTCGGAGTCTCCCGTAGCTCAGAAGATGCGATTCCTCTCCTTCGTCCGATTTGCGAAGATGGTGGATGAAATCAACCATGACCCCTCTGCCACGTACCTAGCAAGGAACAACTTCATGTCCATCCTTACCCCAGAGGAGCGGAAGGCGTATCTGGGGCTGAACGTCACAGGGATGGAGCTATCTCTAGCTGGGGTAGAGGATGAGGTGGGTGAGGATCAGCTCCTCGGTGTTGCCGATTCCAGGGACTATGGCGATAGGATCTCTCGTGTTAAAGACCAAGGCGGATGTGGATCTTGCTGGACATACGCCGCTACCGCCGCCCTAGAGGGCGAGATCTACTTCACTACCGGACAGAAAGGCGTCAGTCTATCTGAACAAGAGTACATGGAGTGTGCTAATAACAGAGACGGGTGTGATGGTGGATGGATGATCGAATGTTACGATTACTCGATCGCAACGGACAGAATAGCGCCAACCAGCGCATATCCCTACACTGAGAGAGATTCCAGAAGATGCAATGCTGCTGGAAAAGCCAATGCTCTCGTCGATACGAACACCAAGATAGTCGGCAACATTGAGTTTAGAGGCGACAAAAACCTCCTGAAATACGCAGATAAGCACATTGTTTCCGTGGCAATAGAGGTGGTAAACAGTTTCTATGGTTACAGTGGTGCAGTGTACAACGAGAGAAACTGCAACAATTACGTGAACCACGCTGTTGCAGTGGTGGGTTACGGGAGCCAGGGGAATTCCAACTTTTGGAAGGTGAGAAACAGCTGGGGACCACGCTGGGGAGACAAGGGATACATCCTCATGTCACGTGACATCGACAACCAGTGCTTCATCTCCTCCTACTCGCATATCCCTGATGTCAGGTGCAGGGATGACTCTTGCCAGTCCCCTGATGAGGGCGGTGATGATGATGAGGGCGGTGATGACGGCGGTGACGATGACGGCACAATTTGTGAAGATCAGTTTGAAGAATGCCCAACCTGGGCGCACACATACGGATACTGTACAGATGAGACGTACTCCGACTATGTTATGGAAAACTGTCCACACTCCTGTGGAAGCTGTGACGATGGAGAAGACGAGGAAGAAGATGAGAATGACATTTGCTACGATGCTGATGTTGATTGTGAGTGGTGGGCTAGTCAGGGTTTCTGTGAGACTGACATATACCGGGACTACATGACCATGTCATGTGCCAAATCGTGTGGAACCTGTCGCACTGAGTGTAGGGACTACGACGCATACTGTCCTGAGTGGAGTACTGACGGGTACTGTACCGACACTGATTACACGGACTACATGAACTACAACTGTCCCCTCTCCTGTGGCAGATGTCAGGATGACGGGGATGACGGGGATGACGGGGATGACGGGGATGATGGCGATGACGGGGATGACGNGGGGATGATGGGGATGATGGGGAAGAGGAGAAAAAGTGCAAGAAGAAGATTTTCCTGTCAAAGTGTATCAAGAAGGAGGAAGATGCTAGGGCTCTGTGCAATGAGGACTCCACTGAGGAATGTGTTCTGGTAACCGTGAAGAACTGTTTCTATGTTGATAGCGGCAAGAAACGTGGCAAGAACTTTGTGGAAGTTCTTGTGAAATGCTCTGAATAAGCTTTTACCCCATTTTGTGAATGTAAATGTTATGATTTTGTGTGAAAAATGTATTTCAGATAGATTTGAATATCTTTCAAATACATGGTTTAACGCTTATGCAAGTGTCGGATTGAAATTTGCCGTGAAATTTGCCAAGGCATGGTCCAGAACTCCTCTTCATTCTCAATTCTAATCGTTGCTACCTCCAGAGTGCTGCACATTGAACAAGTCTCATCATAAGCACGTCTTCTGAGCAACAGCTGCACCCTATATGATGAGCACATGATATTTGAGTGATCACTGTAATGATCACCTGCAGGTAGCACATTAAAGCACTTACCTGAACACCATGNGTGTGTGTGTATGTGTCTGTGTGTCTGTGTGTCTGTGTGTCTGTGTGTGTGTGTGTGTGTTTGTGTGTTGCCCATGCTGCTGACGTCAACTGCTGACGCATGTTCTGCATGAAACAACATAAGTGGAAATGTACTATGAGCATAATGAGTGAGAAGGGGAGGGGTGGAGGGGGGTTGGTGTGGGGGGGTGGCCATTGGGCATCTATCTTATTGCTGAAGTAGTGAAGTAATTTCATATCTCGGACTCTATGATCTCCTCTTCTCATAAGGTCCACCACTCATTTCTATATTTAGCCTGGGTGATCGACTTGTGACAACATGATCATATTCATGACTTCTCATTTACACCATTGTTCACGGGCTTCACACCCAGCTTTCCCCACCAGACCTACCTGCACGACTAATGACTGCTGATAAATGTGAATAATGCTGATTGTGATCAGTAATTCTCTCTCAGTCATGTAGAATGGTTGTCTACAGTGGCACTCAGAGCTTCATATTATGCTTCAACAAATGATCCACGGTTTTACGATACTTTCGCTTTCACCTTTGTTTTCCAATGAAGCGTCTGTAAATGGAATATGTGGGATCCGATGATTTATTCACTTCATTCATCAGTGTTTCTCCATCTATTGGTGATTATACCTATCTATCTGAAATTCAGCACGTGCTGATTTGAGCTGAGCTGGTGTCGTTCAAAATGTGTATTATAGGTGATTATTTTCCGTGAGCAGTTAATAGTCATTTCCTAAATCTCGATTAATATTTATTTCACAGGAGTAATAATCAATAATAGCTTTGTCAAATTTTGGCATCTAAACGTGCTGGCATTGCCGACATATGACTGTGACGTATGTTGATTGTTGGTGCTCACTGCACACCCATGCCTAGGTAACACCCCTGATTCTCAGTGATGTTGTTTTTCATAGCAACCGTTGCCATGCGACCTTGTGCCCAATGCTGGGACCATAATAAGACCATGACCATGACAAGTGTCCTATCTACAGCGAATACTGGTATGTCATTAATTATCAAGCTTTGGTATGATGGACCACGAACATTATTGGCATAGCAAACTGTTATCTCAACTTTTATGCCATATCATGTGTACTATTATAGTCACTAAAATTATAGTGCACTTTTAGGGCTAACATTCCTAGATACCAGATAGCTTGTTATTTGATCATAATGAGGTCCTGTCACTTTTCCATTGTCGTATGAGGTTGATAACAGGCATGCAATTGATCTAACAGGAGCAATTTGACATTATGAAGGAGCACAATTGACAGCACTTAACCTAACGGAATCCGCTTTCCCTGGCGGGATAGCAACCTTATGATCGCCACCCAATAGTACGTGGCAGCCCTATAAAATAGCTCCTGATAGCAGCCGCGCATTCCTATAGATAGAGGGTGGGAGGAACTCTCTAACAAACCGTGTCCACTATAGATATAAGCTGTGATGTCATGTCGTGTTCATGACAATGGGCTAGACATTGGCCATGTTCAGATGTAAGGCTTTGTGCAGTGGGATGATATTCTTGTCGGTTACTCTCTTTGCAACAAACAAATTCTACTCGTGCTGTGAGACCTTTGCTATATGTAGTATGGGTTCCTGAACCTGTAGAAAATCTAATTGTTTCAGTGTTTTGCTATTTCGGATATATATTTGAGTGTTGAAGCTTCGGATTATAAATTCTTTCACTTGAAATGCTGCGGTGTCCAGTAGAAAATGAGAATGACCCGTCAGTTTGCTTTTGGTTTCAAAAATAAGAAAAACGCTCGCTTTATTATCCGCGAATTGTCAGCAGAATTGTTGTCATGACAACTATTTTACTACGATATTTCCGTGTCTTTGGATAATAGATAAATTTACTATTGTTAAAAACAGACAATGCAATGCTCAATGTTCCGTTTCCAAGGGGGGTGGGGGCTGGGTTGAGATATGTTTGTATAGTTGCCCAGTAGGTTTTAAACTCTATACTAGGCTCTTTCAAATATATAACTGAGCCAAGATTCTACTCACCCCTGCTCATGTTAAGCGTTGTACTATTTGTTATTTATTCACTCAATACTCATCATATTCGAATTTCGCTTCTATTCAGTGAGGGACTGCACTCAAATATATTTATAATGGCGCAGGGGCATTAATGAGTCGCCATAGCAACCACCAAATATTCTCGCTGACGATGTATATTCCTAGTGAATCTGCTTTGTAGCGACGATCTGCTTTGTACCTTATCCTCTATCCCAATATTGTGCAAACATACATTTGCCTGCGTGTGCATTGTGCAGTAGCCCATTTTTACACGGCCGAAGTACTATAAGTGTGTAATGAACACTAGTGCTCATCTCGTAATGAAGCGATCAGCTTGGCACCGAGCCAAAAACTCGAGAAGTTTATCCTGGAGAAGAAATATACGCTCATCGTTATAATATAGCTCGCACTATCTCAAATAATATTGCGCACTTCGTTGAAAATAGTGCGTTTTATATTGCATGCTTTAGTGCTTAAAAAGCAGTTCAATTATGTAATGGCGGGTCAAGTAGTGGAGAAGTGCTTTACTTCTTTACTTATTTAATCTCATTTTAGTATTCAGTTCAAAGGACATAGGACATAGGTTTGTTTAGCCGATTTCTTGATCAAATGATGAATTTCTGCTTTCCTTCCTCCAATTTGCAAATCAGTTGATACCAATAGAATTTTGCAGCTCCTTGCGATAAGTGACTTAATCACATTGTGATTTAACCAACTGCTGAGTTTATTAAGTGATCGCAGCTTAACTTTGTTCAATATTGTAAGACGTAAGTGATCTATGAACCACTTCCTCAAAAGAGCCTCATGGTCTGACGGCCTGATACTAATTCAAATAACTGGATTCAGCTACTGCTAGCTTTGACTATATCATCTTCCAAGCACATGCATTTGATATGGAGTAGGATTTGTTAATTTACTAAAATTACTGAATCTACTATTCATTGATCATCATGTGTGGTTACTGGTTGCACGCTGGTATTGATGACTAGCGTCATTATATAATTGAATCTGGTAGCGCCAATGTTCAATTCATTAATGAAGAATAGAAGAATGCTTTTCATGGTGACATGTGAGCTAGCATTATATTTTAGTATTTTGGTTGTGCTTCATCAATAAATCACCATGGTCTCTGCGCGGCTTTGATCTTTCGAGGGTACATCACGAATTAACATACTATTGTCATTTGTAAACTTATGGGCACTTATATTTGTTATGATGATGTAATTGTATCTAATCCCTATAGCAGAGTTCTGGTATACGCGAATGGTGAATCCTATGACTATGGAACAACCTAGCTGAAGTGTGTATGAATGGTGTCGCTACGAGGTTAGGACTGTGAGAACCGCCTTTCATCTAAGATAATATCTCTACAATGTGTTATGCAAATTTTAGCATTTTTTCAGTGTGAATGCACATTGTACAATTGTATGTACAAATTGTGTTGCTCTATCGTTACAAGTGATATTTTCGTATGCAGGAATACGAGATATGTACACATGCAGAGACCACGGTTGACTCCCCAATGCTCCAGCCGACTGCTTCACCTCATTCTTCTCTCACTCCTCACCCACTCTGAGTGTGTGTGGGAACTGAAAGTGGGAGCTCTTGTTGCATTTGACTACGCTGGATACGGACCATGGCCCCCTCATTACACGTGAGTAGCATGTGCAAGGGCAGTGAATCTCTGCATCCGAGCAGACGCTGTACCCACTGAGATTTCTTATGATTCGAGATAGATCTTGATAGAATTCAGGATTTCAGAATGAGAGTCTCTGATGTAAGAGTGTAAGACACACAGACAGACATACCCCTCCTCTCTTCAGTGAAATCCTAGACTCAGCAGTAACAAACATCAACAATAACGTGTTAACCGATGGGGATATTCGCATCTCTGTGGAAGCTCTGAATGACAAATGTGCCCCTAAAGCAGGACTCATATCAGTCGTCAAAGAGCTTGAGCTGGAAAATTCCAGGTAACAACTGTTCCGGTGAAAGCAGATTCGTTAACAACACTCTAATTTCTGCTTTCACCAGAACAGTTAAGTATGATACCTGCCAACATTTTCGGTTTAAACACGTGTGTTCAGTGTTTGGACATCGTACTTACATACGACACATCACTGACAACTGACACGCCCTGTAGACATCTTGCGATAGACATAACATAATACACGATAAGTAATGCGGAGTAATCTGAAACGCTGTAAATTTCAATCATCATTGTATTTGTTCACCTTTTTTGTGCCGGAGGCACTCATTCAGTTTTTCCTTCTCTTTTATCATTCGCGTTTCATTTGATCATTCTTCATATACGGTCGCAGCTTTTCAAATAGCATTGCATAATATCGTACATATTGGTTATGAGTGATGAAAAATGAGCACGTAGAGAAATATCTTTGCTCGTGCTGAATTATGTAGATTTCTGAGAACTCGTCTGTCACCGTGATTCGTGACTTACATCAAACCGCCGGGATTTATGTGTTAGAGAGAATTATTCTGCCATCTGTTGATCATCCCCTTGGGATTATCACCTTCTTGAAACAGAGCCGCAAACCGACCGAAAACCAATTAAGTAATTATATAATCGAGTGATTGAAGCATAACACGTGGTCACGGCACATGTGTTTCTTGCAGCAGATAAGGCATCGGCTGTTAATCAATTCTATGTTCCTTACTCACTATACTTACTCACTATACTATACTCACTCACTCACTCACTCACTCACTCACTCTCTCACTCACTCACTCACTCACTTAATCACTCACTCACTCACTCACTAACTCACTCACTCACCCATTCACTCACCCATTCACTCATCTATCACTAATTGCATGCTTGCCCACATGCAATAAAAGAGTTAGGATCCAATTCATTCGCTGGACATTCATACGAGTGATAGTCACACTCAAGTTTAGCTTTAACATGCAAATATGGGTTCCATTACTTTGCTTTTGAAGAAGACTATGACAAAAGCTCTTAGTGCGCTTATAAAAACTCATATCTTTGCTTATCATCTCTCAAAAGTATCTGTATCTCGCGTTCTTGCGTTTATGACATTTTGTATGCAAACATTAAGAAATTTATGGTTTCTCAGTAACAGTACCTACCTACCAGTTCTAGATTTGTATAACTATGATTGCTAGCAGGCTAGAATCAGAATCATAGGCGGGGAAATCCTCATCTCAACATACCTCATCTCTAGGTGCTCCTGGCTGGCATGATAGTGTAATCCAATTTACATATTTGTTACGCATGATATCCAGCATACACAATTAACACATAGCTGCCCAGTCATCCGCCGGCTAGCAGATAAAGTACTATCCAGAGAGCACTTCTCCATGCCACTTTCTGTGCTCTCATTACGTTTCATTATTCTGCAATAAGCATGTGCAGCACAACACAATATTGACAGTCTTCTCTGTTCTAATCTGTTGTCGATTTGTTCTACTGATCATCCCATTGAATCGCTTGGTCCCTTGAGCGATGCAAGCTACACCCAGTGGAAGTTCGCGTCTCATGTCATAACAACCACTTAATGAATCCCTGGTAAACATAAGTCACGTGATTATAGATGATACAAGCATTTTCACCGCGCATTTTTAAGTGCTGCTCAACCCCAGCAGGGGGCCAATGATCATTATTCCGGCCGCGGTTTATGTATTCGCGCTGCTGTAGTAGCTCACAGATTTTTACCGTTATCAGTATTATGTGACTTCTGACTGTTATATTATAGTCGACCAGTATCACTCATGATCGCAGATGTATCAGGATGTGTGAATAGGATGATCACACTCAGCCCATAAATGTGGCAACGCCCTATGGGGTGATTCAATCAATCATCAATCATTCTATTGATATATACCTCTCAGGTGCTCTTCAGAGTACTTGGTTTAAACCAAACTTTCCTGTGAAATTTCACGCATTCATACGAACACTCGCATACAATTACACATGACTGCCTGAGATAGAACGCTTTTTATAAGTTCTTAGCTCTAGATAACCACATTCATTTCATTAGCAATATTGCAGTTTCGCTACCTTGTGTGTATGAGAGTAAAAGATGATCATTCATCATATTACATATTGATTGGTTTAACCACTTTACAGAAAACTACATTGTAGCAGCTATTCTATAGCTTTATTTCTCTCAAACGAGGCACGATTTTAGGCTCGTCGATTGAGCATGCAGAATTTGGATTGGGCGCATCGGTCAGTAGTAATCGTTGATTCCAATATATTCTGTAGATATGTTAACAGCACACTCTCACACACACTCACAGACACAGTATAGACTATAGACACACTCACAGTTCACACGCACACACGCACGTCGCACACACACGCACACACNACACACACACACACACACACACACACACACACAGAGAGAGGGGGCTGGGGGAATTGTGTACACCAAATACCCACAAATACCCGGCCGCGCAGATTAATTGCAATGTGCACCCAGCGTCCTATGTTAGAATGCATCATGGGCTTCACTCATGTCGTTCATACAGCTTGGTTTGACTATCAATACCCGGTGCACCCATACAAGTTGTGAAATATCGCGCGTTCTTTCCGGGCAATTGTGTTATTAAACCCGTATTTGAAGTTGACAAAATGCCTGTGTGTTTGTAAACAATTCGGTTATCGGTAAATTCCATCTGAGGTTACCATTCGCGTTTTGGTAAACAAATGCTTGATGCTCGGTGCTTTTCATGTAAAGTCTCGTTACACTTTGATTCCTCCTCAACTAATACAGTTGCTCGCTGTATTTACAAATTACGACCCATTTCATTACACTGAGACGCAAGTCCATCAAACGTGTGACTTACATCGTAATTTGGCACCTGTTTGTCTGAAACTGACTTTACATGTGCCATCCCAGTTTCTCCAGTACCCATTTTGTCACTATAGTCTGGCAGGTTTTGAAGTGGCTCTCTCATTCTGTGATTTACCCCTTAATAATTACGCCCCCTCTTCAATAGCATTTACTCAACTGCCATTGTACATCGGTTATGAGATACTAAATCTCGAGATTGAAGCCACAGAGTGATTCCACTCACTTTTTCATCCAATGTTTTAAGGTTAACTACCGTTGCCTTAGATTTTTGATTGAAACTGAATTTTGGCCTTATTGTCCTTCGCCGATGCTGAAAGCGACACATTATACCAAATAATGGAGCTCGGTGTCTCTGTAAAAACGTCAATTTTTTAGGGCTTTCCCGAAGAGCATGAATTTACGTCAGTGGGATTATAGTCCGTTATTTCTGTAATCACATATCCTTTCCATGAAATCGACATTGTTGGGCATGAGACGAGTCTATTGTCTAGGTGGAAATACTATAGCAATTTCGAAACTAGTAATTTGCAAAACTTGCAACTTGCAAAGCTAACAATTTTGTGCAGCGCAATGTTGTGCACTGAATTCTACAATTGCGCGTTAATTGTCTGTGCATAATTCAAATATTGAACGGCTCTGAATTCATCACGGTTTTGTTGTTCGGATTTCGCGCTCAGCAGTGTACCAAGTGATGCCGTACCAAATTATAGCCAGTTATTCATCCTTCATTATCGTCAATCAAAGTCAATTCACGATGAATGTGTTACATAAGGTGGCTTATTAGGTGGCTTCCTGATCGTGAGTTTCAAAAGACTCACATCCTACCACAAGTTTCAACGTTCTAGATCATTAGTCAACAGAACAACAGTCGATCGTTCCTCATATTACCACTACTTTGAAACTCTCTATGTTTCTGAAATTTGGTGAATATGGCCCACTATGTTTCTGAAAAACGATTTTTAGCGTCATCATTACAAGTTCTCGGTTGATCAGTCTGCTTCCCAAACCCTAGTTTCCCATGTATTCGGCTCTACTCACCAAGCCAGCGTTTCAACGAACCCCAACTTGACCAAAATGAGATGCCCTCATTTCACCCCCCTCTTACTCCTCTCCCTTCTCCCTATCTCTTCAACTCTGACTCTGAAAGTTGGTGCTCTCATCGAGTCGTACAATGGGGAGCCCTGGCCCCCAAACCCGACCCCAATCTTGGAGTTTGCTCGAAACAACATCGACACCGACCTTGATATTGAGTTGTCACTAACTTATATTGAAACTGCGTGTAACACTAAGTTGGGGCTGATAAGTGCTGCTTCCAAACTAGTTACTCTGAATCCTAGTATTGACGATGATTCTACCTAGTGAGTACGCGAAGGGAAATTATAATGAACTAAGTGGAAACTGACGATATTCATATTGTTGCGACTATCTGTTTCAAATTTCGCAATCACTTACAGATGTCTCTTCCAAAGTTCTAGTCAATGCACTCTTATTTCAGTGATCGAGTAGATGGGTTTATAGGACCGGGATGTTCAGAAGTGTGTAAAAACGCTGCTTATATCGTCTCCAGGGAAGGGTTCAACGTTCCAATGGTAAGCTAGCGTTACTAGAATTCATTCATAAAATTCATTCTTCATTAAAATTCATCCATAAAATTCACTATGTCAATTTCGCCCGACCTTACCTTGTGTTTGACAAGATTCTCTCAGATTTCGTACGCGTGTACACTGGACAGTCTGAGCAGCAAGCTCACGTACTCCACGTTCGCCCGCACCGTGAGCAGCGTGGGGGCTAACGCGGTACCCATGACCAACTTGGTGGAGACAATGAAGTGGGAGAGAATAGGAATCATCTATCGGAATATCAATCTGTATGAGGTACGAGACTAAGTATATATCGTTCCTAGACTAAATCGTTGTAGAATAGCTCGTAGTGCTTAAAATAGCTTACTGCCAAATCGGCAGTATCAATACGTCGACACAGATAAAAGAGCAGATTATTTCTTAGGAAGCAGCTGCGAAGTTTAAAAAGACGCTGGAGGATGCATTCGGTAATCAGACATCCAGTGACATGCCGGACGGTTTCAAAGTTGTTTGTTACAAGGTACGCGCTGCGTATGCGTTAAAGTCAGAAAATATTCTCTGATTTTCAGTTCCGCTTCACTCTCCACTCCCTTCCAGTGGAAGATATCAACATGGAAGATCATGAATCTCTGTTGATATCTTGATTCTTAATTAGAGTTTGGTCTATTTCTCACTTCCATCGTGCTAGGTGTGGTACTATGATGAAAACCATGATGACAGTAAGAATGACATGAAAAGAGCAGCACTCAACATCCTAGAGGAATGCCGAGATGAAGTTAGAGGTATGTTATCTGACTCTCACCATACATCATTACCACAATCCACAATAATCCACCCTAACTATAACGTCCTCGTTCACTCTCATCAGTATTTGTAATCCTGGCATACGACTCTGATGTGGTGCAATTCTTGGAGTATGCACACAGCGCGGAGTCATTCCCCTTCTCCGAGTGCGCGTTCATCACTCTAGAAGTCACGTCAACAACTGTCGATAATAGTGAGTAAAATAGTGAGTAAAATAGTGAGTAAAATAGTGAGTACCTACATTGTGAGTGGTGAGCGGTGAGTGGTGAGACATTTGAATAATAACTATGAATGATAAACACGATGACGTCATGTTCCAGCCACGAGAGCGTATACCCGTGGACTGCTCTCTTTGGCTCAGAAGAACCCCGCTAACTCGATGTTTGATGAGTTAGTGGATTATGTCAGGACGTCGCTTGATGATGATACAGCTCAGGTTAGCTATCTGACTCATGACTGGAATCTCATAACCATGGTAACTCACCATGGTAACTCACCATGGTAACTCACGCCTCACCACGACTACTCTCACAGTTGGATGTGTACAGTGCGACCCTGTACGACTCCCTTCTCACCTATGCGATGGCAGCTAAGCAGATCAAGGACACCTACTTCACTGCTAATTCCGGTGAGACAGACGAGAACAACTTGCTCGCTGTAATGGAGTTGATGAAAAACGGCACTTACATTACTGAGGTGGGGTCTTTATGTGTTTCACATTGCAAGGAATGAAGTTCACTGACGATTTCGGACGATGGAAAAACTTATCCCGTGTTTCAACTCTTCCTCTATTCAGGTCATAACAGAGTTACCATCATTCGAGGGTGCATCTGGGCCAGTGAAATTTGACTCAAATGCCGACAGGATAGCCTCCATCGAGGTATTCCAGGCTCAGATCGACCCTGATACCAACACCATGGAGATGGTGCGCATATTCGACACGGACTCGGAAACTGGTAACCTGGTACTGGAGGACGGGGCTGAGTTTCAGTGGAATGACGGCTCCTCGGTGAGTGATACAGATATGTGCACACGTTGCGCGCCCCTGTTCTACTCAGTGAACTGAAAAGTCGTAGAAAGTATTTGGGTCACGCAGCGCGGGAACATACAGATAGAGTTAATTTTTTCCAAAACCAAATAAGATTTGGGTGTTGTTGTCCGCAGCATCTGTGCGTTCTTGATTCTAAAGTCGATGATATGACAAAAAACGCGGCATATATGACAGACTGCCGCCACATCACGTTTAGAAACACCGAAGCTTTTTCTAGTGATGCAGCGGCAGTCTGTCATATATGCCGCGTTTTTTGTCATATCATCGACTTTAGAATCAAGAACGCACAGATGCTGCGGACAACAACACCCAAATCTTATTTGGTTTTGGAAAAAATATCACTATTTTTTTCGATGGAACAGTATGTTCATTGTTCAAGTCATTTAAACTAAAATGATAATTGGTCAATTATTCAATTAGTTAATTGGGTCCGAAAGCGAAGTACGATCACTAAGTAATAATATCAAGAACCAAGCTATCATACCCCGTTGGAAAAACCTGTCTATCTATTTCAGATGTCGAGATATTAACACTAATTAGGGTAATTAGGTAGTAAGCTAATTAGCTTTACAAAGCATGGAAGCGCTGTTATCAAATTTATCAGACAACGAACACCTCCACGGTATTTGATAAGTTTCATATCGAAAAACGCATCTTCAATCTCAAANGTCTGGCAGGTATGCAGTGTGAGGAAATATTGTTATCACAGTACAATTCTCACACCATTCTCCACACTAACATCCACTTTGATCGGGCGGCGGCACCGCGCCGAACGACACCATGATAGTCCATGACCCCACAATACATATCACCACATTACTCGCAATTACAGCCTCCCCATTGACCCACCTCAATAACATTCCAATCACACACACCTGACCCATCTCACCCGGTAGGTTACACTCAGTAACCATGGAGCGGAGCATGTCACGAATGTCAAACAACTCGGATGCCACATTGATGCACCATGGCATTGTGGCATACTACAGGAACAACCCTGTATTCCTCAAAAATCTGAACACGGACGTCAAATCATTCTGTGTAACGGAGGAAATTATCCAGGAGTTCAAACAGGTTCGTTTTCAGAGGTGTTTTTCCAGTTACTTCAACCCGAAAATACTGTTTTTGATCCCCTAATCACCAAATCATACCCCCTGACCCCCCTTTCCCTCAGGTCCGAGAACTGACCCACCAAAACTTGAACCCGTACATTGGAGCATGTGTTGAACTGCCCGATAACTTCTTCCTTGCATCTCTCTACCTGAGGAAGGGCAGCCTGCAGGACATACTTTGTGACTCAAACCTCAAACTCGATACCATGTTCAAAATGAGCTTCATCTTCGATATTTGCAGGGTGAATATCTGTTATTATTCGTAGTGAGAATTTGAACGTTTGACTCAAATATTCAGTTTGCGTTCAATTCATAGGGCATGCAAGCGATCCACAACTCGCCCATCAAATACCACGGTCGGTTGAAGTCGTGTAATTGTGTCGTGGATGCTCATTGGGTACTGAAAATAACAGACTATGGCCTCGTGAAGTTCCTATCCACCTACTCTCTGCCGGACCCAATCAAATCTGAGGACGGCAGGTATTATGGTGAGTAGCATAATCTGAACTTCCTAACTGGTACAGCCGTCGAAGATGCTAGTCAACAGTCATCAATCTGCCATAGTTTTGAAATAGTCGTTATGACAATCGAGTGAATTCTGGAATTATACCCGAATCATCACTCTAATCATCACTCTAATAATTTGACCTCCATGCCTCTGTACACCAATGCCCCTCCTCCCCTCAGATTTGCTGTGGACAGCACCAGAGCTGCTCAGATCAATGGAAGAGCGGGGAGGGAGACACGTGGGATCACAGAAAGGAGACATCTTCTCCTTCGCAGTCATCCTCACAGAGATAATGGCAACCAATACTCCTTACGGAGACATTAACTGCTCTGCAAAGGGTTTCTTTGAACTTTCCCTCTATAATTTTTGAATGAGCGAAACCTGAATTTCGACCCCCATCACCGACTATCCTCCTTGATTGCACCCTCCCCCCTAGAGATTGTTATGAAAGTGAAGGATGGGTACAATCCTCCATTCCGACCTGACATGCCGGTTGAGTGTTCAGACGGCATGTCTGAGCTGATAGCAATGTGCTGGGACGAAAACCCGGTACAGAGGCCGGATTTCCCCAAAATACTCGGATTCCTCCAGGCCCATCACCCTCAGAAGTAGGCTTCTTAGTTCTCATTCTTCCGTTATTATCCTTTCCATTCGAATTAAAGACGATTTAAATTCTCTGTTGTCCCATCTAGACAGCGGTCCATCACTGACCGTATGATAAAGATGATGGAGCAGTACACTGATAACCTGGAGGATTTGGTAGCTGAGAGGAGCGAACAACTTGCCATAGAGAAGGAGAAAGCGGACAACCTTCTCTGCAGGATGCTTCCCCAGTGAGTACTGGTTACATGTGACAGAAAATTCCATGTGCAATCTCTTTACTGGATCTACTTTTCTGTTTTCCTCTCTCGAAACAATTCTAAAAAAATGAACTACACACAGACCGATAGCAGAGAAACTGAAACAGGGAGAACCTGTAGCTCCGCAGGCATTCGACGAGGTGACGATATACTTTTCCGATATAGTTGGTTTCACTGATCTTAGTGGACAATCAACACCCTTCCAGGTACTCCTCTCTCGCTCTATTGTGACACCACCTATCGGTCTGACACACTCTTCTTTCTCTCTTTCTTCGGCACAACTTACTCTCCACCTTGACACCATCTCAACTCTGACATCACTCTACGCTCATCCAAGGTAGTAGACCTGTTAAANACGCGTGTACACTGGACAGTCTGAGCAGCAAGCTCACGTACTCCACATTTGCGCGTACCGTGAGCAGCGTGGGGGCTAACGCGGTACCCATGACCAATTTAGTGGAGACAATGAAGTGGGAGAGAATAGGAATCATCTATCGGAATATCAATCTGTATGAGGTACGAGACTAAGTATATATCGTTCCTAGACTAAATCGTTGTAGAATAGCTCGTAGTGCTTAAAATAGCTTACTGCCAAATCGGCAGTATCAATACGTCGACACAGATAAAAGAGCAGATTATTTCTTAGGAAGCAGCTGCGAAGTTTAAAAAGACGCTGGAGGATGCATTCGGTAATCAGACATCCAGTGACATGCCGGACGGTTTCAAAGTTGTTTGTTACAAGGTACGCGCTGCGTGTCCGTTAGAGTCAGAAAATATTCCCTAATTTTCAGTTCCGCTTCACTCTCCACTCTCTCCAATGGAAGATATCAACATGGAAGATATGGATCCCTGTTTATATCGTGATTCCTAATTGAAGTTTGGTCTATTTCTCACTTCTATCGTGCTAGGTGTGGTACTATGATGAAAACCATGATGACAGTAAGAATGACATGAAAAGAGCAGCACTCAACATCCTAGATGAGTGCCGGGATGAAGTTAGAGGTATGTTATCTAACTACATCATTACCGCAATCCACAACAATCCACTCTAACTATAACGTCCTCGTTCACTCTCATCAGTATTTGTTATCCTGGCGTACGACTCTGACGTTGTGCAATTCTTGAAGTATGCACACAGCGCGGAATCATTCCCATTCTCCGAGTGCGCGTTCATCACTCTAGAGGTCACGTCAACAACTGTCGATAATAGTGAGTAAAATACTGAGTAAAATAGTGAGTAAAATAGTGAGTAAAATAGTGAGTACCTACATTGTGAGTGGTGAGACATTTGAATAATAACTATGAATGATAAACACGATAACGTCATATTCCAGCCACGAGAGCGTATACCCGTGGACTGCTCTCTTTGGCCCAGAAGAACCCCGCTAACTCGATGTTTGATGAGTTAGTGGATTATGTCAGGACGTCTCTTGATGATGATACAGCTCAGGTTAGCTATCTGAATGGAATTTCATAACCATGGTAATTCACCATTGACCATGGTAACTCACCATGGTATTTCACTGTAGCAACTCACCATGGTAACTCACACCTCACCGTGACTACTCATACTACCTCACCACGACTACTCTCACAGTTGGATGTGTACAGTGCGACCCTGTACGACTCCCTTCTCACCTATGCGATGGCAGCTAAGCAGATCAAGGACACCTACTTCACTGCTAATTCCGGTGAGACAGACGAGAACAACTTGCTCGCTGTAATGGAGTTGATGAAAAACGGGACTTACATAACTGAGGTGGGGTCTTTACACATTTGTGTGTTTCACATTGCGAGGAATGAAGTTCACTGACGATTTCGGACGAAGGAAAAACTTATCCCGTGTTTCAACTCTCCCTCTATGCAGGTCATAACAGAGTTACCATCATTCGAGGGTGCATCTGGACCAGTGAAATTTGACTCGAATGCCGACAGGATAGCCTCCATCGAGGTATTCCAGGCTCAGATTGACCCTGATACCAACACCATGGAGATGGTACGCATATTCGACACGGACTCGGAAACTGGTAACTTGGTACTGGAGGACGGGGCTGAGTTTCAGTGGAATGACGGCTCCTCGGTGAGTGACACTGATAGATCCTTCCTTGACTTCGGAACTTTTCATGACAGTGGCTTCATCACGATTTCTATCCAGGTCATGAATCGACATCGATCCGTCTTGCCGTATATTTATACCAGAGTCGTACGTTGGATTTAGATTAAATACAAGCATCATTTAGCCCTGAAATGGGGAAATTTACTGGAATTGCCGTGATCCGCCATCTCTTCCATAAGAGACTATAATCTATTGGATGATCATCATTTATCAAGCTCAATCCAGGCATATGACACACCAGGTCTCGTACTAAATCATAGTCATGAGCAGATTTGTGGACCAGATTTACTAGGACCATTATTTCGGGGACTCCTCCTTACCCCTAACCCGTCTCTATCCCCCTCACCCCCCACCTCTCCGTCCTAGGACATCCCGGAAGCGTGTGGTCCTGGTCGGGAGTTATGCGAGGAGAAAGACATTCAGGAGACGATCATCCTGGTAACCATCCCTATCGGAGTGTGTCTCATCGCAATACTCATAGTTCTGGTAGTGTTTGTGATCTGGAGACAGAAACAACAGAGGTCACGTGATAGATCACTGTGGAAGATACGGACTAGTGAGGTCGAATTCAAGGATGCTACGCAGTCTGGCAGGTATGCAGTGTGAGGAAATATTGTTATCGCAGTACAATTCTCACACCGTTCTACACACTAACATCTGCTTTGATCGGGCGGCGGCACCATGATAGTCCATATTAACCCCTCAGTACATATCGCCACATTACAGCCTCCCCATTGACCCACCTGAATAACATCCCAATCACACACACCTGACCCATCTCACCCGGTAGGTTACACTCAGTAACCATGGAGCGGAGCATGTCACGAATGTCTAACAACTCGGATGCCACATTGATGCACCATGGCATTGTGGCATACTACAGGAACAACCCTGTATTCCTCAAAAATCTGAACACGGACGTCAAATCGTTCTGTGTAACGGAGGAAATTATCCAGGAGTTCAAACAGGTTCGTTTTATGATAGAGAACTTGCTATCGTCGATAATATCGACGATAGCAAGATGTCGACTCGATATCTGTTCGTTGACAAAAGTCCTAATGTTCTGTTTTGTGATAATGTGATCCCCCTTATCACCAAACCATACCCCCTGACCTCCCTTCTCCTCAGGTCCGAGAACTGACCCACCAAAACTTGAACCCGTACATTGGAGCATGTGTTGAACTGCCCGATAACTTCTTCCTTGCATCTCTCTACCTGAGGAAGGGCAGCCTGCAGGACATACTTTGTGACTCAAACCTCAAACTCGATACCATGTTCAAAATGAGCTTCATATTCGATATTTGCAGGGTGAGTTATATCTATTATTATTCGTAGTGAGAATTTGGACGTTTGACTCCACTATTCAGTTTGCAACCAATTCATAGGGCATGCAAGCGATCCACAACTCGCCCATCAAATACCACGGTCGGTTGAAGTCGTGTAATTGTGTCGTGGATGCTCATTGGGTACTGAAAATAACAGACTATGGCCTCGTGAAATTTCTATCCACCTACTCTCTGCCAGACCCAATCAAATCTGAGGACGGCAGGTATTATGGTGAGTAGCATAATCTGAACTTCCTAACTGTTACAGCCGTCGAAGATGCTAGATAGTCAACAGTCATTAATCTACCATAGTTTTGAAATAGTCGTTATGACAATCGAGTGAATTTTGGTATTATACCCGAATCATCACTCTAATCATCACTCTAATAATTTGACCTCCATGCCTCTGTACACCAATGCCCCTCCTCCCCTCAGATTTGCTGTGGACAGCACCAGAGCTGCTCAGATCAATGGAAGAGCGGGGAGGGAGACACGTGGGTTCACAGAAAGGAGACATCTTCTCCTTCGCAGTCATCCTCACAGAGATAATGGCAACCAATACTCCTTACGGAGACATCAACTGCTCTGCAAAGGGTTTCTTTGGACTTTCGCTCTATAATTTTTGAATGAGCGAAACCTGAATTTCAACCCCCATCATCGACTATCTTCCTTGATTACACCCTCCCCTATAGAGATTGTTATGAAAGTGAAGGATGGGTACAATCCTCCATTCCGACCTGACATGCCGGTTGAGTGTTCAGACGGCATGTCTGAGCTGATAGCAATGTGCTGGGACGAAAACCCGGTACAGAGGCCGGATTTCCCCAAAATACTCGGATTCCTCCAGGCCCATCACCCTCAGAAGTAGGCTTCTTAGTTCTCATTCTTCCGTTATTATCCTTTCCATTCGAATTAAAGACGATTTAAATTCTCTGTTGTCCCATCTAGACAGCGGTCCATCACTGACCGTATGATAAAGATGATGGAGCAGTACACTGATAACCTGGAGGATTTGGTAGCTGAGAGGAGCGAACAACTTGCCATAGAGAAGGAGAAAGCGGACAACCTTCTCTGCAGGATGCTTCCCCAGTGAGTACTGGTTACATGTGACAGAAAATTCCATGTGCAATCTCTTTACTGGATCTACTTTTCTGTTTTCCTCTCTCGAAACAATTCTAAAAAAATGAACTACACACAGACCGATAGCAGAGAAACTGAAACAGGGAGAACCTGTAGCTCCGCAGGCATTCGACGAGGTGACGATATACTTTTCCGATATAGTTGGTTTCACTGATCTTAGTGGACAATCAACACCCTTCCAGGTACTCCTCTCTCGCTCTATTGTGACACCACCTATCGGTCTGACACACTCTTCTTTCTCTCTTTCTTCGGCACAACTTACTCTCCACCTTGACACCATCTCAACTCTGACATCACTCTACGCTCATCCAAGGTAGTAGACCTGTTAAACGACCTCTATTCGCTGTTCGACGGTATAGTGGAAAGACACGATGTCTACAAAGTGGAGACTATCGGAGATGCATATATGGTTGTCAGCGGGCTGCCCGTCCGTAATGGACAACGGCACGTTGCGGAAATAGCGAATATGAGTCTGGACTTTCTGAACTCGGTAAAGAAGTTCAAAGTCCGGCATAAACCTGAACATCAGTTACTGTTGAGGATAGGAATGCATACAGGTAGGTACGAGACTCGTTCTTCTATCAGGATACGATTGTTTTATCGGGATATGGTTATTCAAACGATTGTGAAAAATCTCTTCTTCTCCGCCCCCCTCCTACTTTGAACATTTTCTCTAGGTTCTGTTTGTGCCGGAGTGGTTGGATTAAAGATGCCACGGTACTGTCTCTTCGGTGACACGGTCAACACGGCTTCTAGAATGGAGTCCAATGGACTGCCCCTCAAGATACACATGAGTGAAGCGGCGTTCACAGCCCTGGACAAGATTGGGGGATACCACATGGAATGCCGGGGAGAGATTGCCATAAAGGTGGGTAATTTTGTTCGCACTATTTCATGTAAGAAGTTGCTTTGTAGGAAGGTGCTGATAGCTACTGAATGAATGGCTACAATTGATCAAGTTGATTAGGCTATTACAGATAAAAGGTAAATTGAAGGATAATCCAACCCATTTAGTGCATGTTACAATAACAGTGCAATTTTGCTGCTGCATGTTCTAAAAATTGTATCAAAGGGTAAAGGCAGCATGAAGACCTGGTTCCTCATTGATATGCCGGATTCAGAAAAGACTCGCTTCCGGCCCCTCTACAGCCCTCAAACAACAGCCATTCTTAGTAATGGAGCACACCATGGGGGCATGACCCCACAACAACATAGAGTTGTGGTCCGGCAGCAGTCTGCTCAACGGACAGGAAACTGCATAACTTCTGGGGAAAATTTCAGAAAACCGAACTCTAAACTACTTAGAATTCTCTGACCCAGGCAGTGAGAGTGAGTGTGAGTGAGCATCAATAAGCGAAAGGGAGTTTTAATTCTTCTGAATTCATTTAAGAGTGTAAGTTGCTTTAAACACGATTCTACCTCGATTGGCATAACACTTGGACAGGACTCTTGATTGGGTCTTGAGAAGCACTTTGACCTTAATTGGTATCACAGGATTTGGTTTATCTGTGCTATTAACTAAATGACTATCATATCAAGTTATTCAACTCTTATACCCACTGGCTACTATTAGATTCTCTTTTCAGGGCAAGGGTATGATGAAAACATGGTTTCTAGCTGGAAAAGAGTTTGTGGAAAGCTCAATTCTGATATCTGCACCTCCTTCTCCTGAACTCTCCCAAATAACCAATGTTTCCAAGAAAAGCATCAGGGATTTGCATCACAATGCTTTCCCTTCTCGCAATCATAGTATCAGCAGTTTCAGTCAAAAATCAAGTAAGAGAAGCAATGACAGTAAATCTCTACTATTTTTACCGCAACAAACGTCTATATCATTAGATAGTAATGAAATATACAAAAATAATAGCAGCATAAATGCAGTTGAAAATCAGATAGGACAGAAAGCTACTAATGGTCTGGAAAATGGTCACTTCTTGTCTTCAAATGCATAGTTACCAATAGCATTTGTCGGGCGATGCTAGACCGTCTGAGAATAAGTTTGCAAATTAGTCTGAGAATAAGTTTGCACTGCACCGAGAAACAAAATTCTACACAGGGTCTTTCATCGATTGATTTTTGTGATTATATCTATTTTACCGAAGGAAAACTTCTCAATCAATTCAGTTTATTGGTCTCTAATGCATTCTTTTGAGATTGGATGCTGAATTATACCATGGGATGAGGAAGTTTGAATAGAAGTTAATGTTGTTTCAGAATTTTTGTATTGTTTATTTGTTTCTGGAGATTTTATCTTGTTTATACATTTTGCCACATCATCTATATGAATAGTTTTATTTTGCATAATGACCCAATATGTTGTAACTTATTTGTAATTAGTATAGATCAAATTGTAGGATTTTACCCTACTGTCGGTGCGCGCGATTTTTCAATCTTGCCAGGGATAAAATCCCGCCAGCAAGGGTATGGTGAAATCCTACAAAGATCAAGATGAGAATAATAAGAAACATGAAAAAGATCAACGACACAAAGATGATATTATTGTTACATTTTGGAAACTGCTATATCATATATTCTGAATAGTATAGTATTGCATTTCATGGCAATTGTCATTCCGTAATCGCGCGCGCCAGCGCCACGCAACGACATTTGACATGAAGCTTCACACGCGTAGTGCGTACGTTTCAAAACCCAAATACTCCGCTAGAAGCGCTGCGCGTTTTATCTCTACAACTTTTCATATCGCGATTGATGAAGCGAAGGCGCGCGCGAAAAGCAGTGGACAGATATAGCATCCTACAAAAGCGGCGCGTCATTGGTTGAGCGCGAGCGTTAGCGGCGCGCGTGAAACCAGGATTCATCCGATCCTAGACAGGCAAAATGTCAGGCAATAAGAAGGCTTTCCTATTTTGCGATTTTTAGAATTGCGTACTGTATTGATTCATGTCAAAATTATTCAATTCAATTCAATTCAATTCAATTCAGAAATTCAATTGTTATTTTGCAATAGTAGAGGAGTATGTTATTTAAGCATCAATTATTTGGCATTTGCTGCATTTCAACTATTATGTATCTTTATTCTTTATCTTTAATAAGCGAAATGATCTCAGTTGAATTGGACACCAGAGTGGAGTTTTTTCACATGGCTGCTAATGTTTCTTTTCAGTGTTTTAGATGAGATGGTTAAATACCATTATCCATTTATTTATTTATCTAATTTTGTTGTTATCTATTTGTTAATTTTTCTAGATATTTGTTTTCTCTCAGAGATCCTAGAGATGGGGTTCTAGCTAAGCTCCCCCATCAATTTTTCATTCTGTCAGCTCAACAATTTCATTTATGATCTATGATCGAAAAATTGATATTATCAATTTTTCGATCATAGATCATAAATCAATTTGATAATCATATAGATTTACTTTATGATTTATATGTGGTAGCTCTTTTGGTTCACTTATCTGAACTCATTATAGTATTTCTGAACCATCTCCCAGATGCAGAGTTTGGTTCATTTGACTTGCAATTCAATTGTCTACATAGACTGTAAATCATGTTCCATCTTAGAAAATGACTGAGATGAATTATTGATACTCAATCTGCTATGTCCCACAGGTACTTTTCTTCAATTTCTATATTTCCCCTTTGTTCATTCATTGTGCTATCTTACAACTTTTCATAATAATGATTTACAGTACCTACAACATTCAATGGAATGATGCCCAAAATCAGATAAAGGAGCTTTTGGAGTATGAAACAACACCTGAAGCTCAGAAGCCTGAGACTGTGAGAATTCATAATTTCATTACACAGAGTATAGAGCATATCAATACTGCACAATGATCATGGAATCAGCAAGTTTTAGTTATGAGATCAATCCAACGAAAACACTGGAAATTTCAGGATCGTGTATCAGCATTCCAAACAGTAGCGGTTCTCTACATCAAGTACATCCAAGTTTTCAGAAAACTGGAGGAATGCTTCTATCAGATTGTCCATCCCCAAAAAAGAATTGTTTTGCGACATGTGCTGGATGGAACCATGGGAAGGTAATCATAAGAGTATAAAATTGTTTTTTGCACACTCTGTACAATGTACTTATTAAACATAATAGACATACCAGCACTACTTAACACTTTTTAACACTTTTTTGGCATAACAACACTACTTTACACAATCAAACTTGAGCCACTGAGGTACTGATGATGTATGCGAATGTGAAAAATATTACTCTGCCATGATTCTACTATCCAGATAACAAGCAGCATTCACTCTTGTTAGCTCAAATTTGTTTCTATATGAATTATCAAAATTATCTTGGGATATTCCACCAGGCTTCTTGAACTGAAGAATGAGATGGTGAACTTGGAATTTTCAGAATATCACTTCTTTGATGACGTGCTGTCAGACATGAAGCTCACACCAGCAGATATCGAAATACCTGTACCACGTTATTTCACACAGGTTAATAACCATCAATTAATCTCCATGATCAGAACCGAGGCTAGCATTAACTACTAGCTTTGCATCCATACTTCATAGGATAATGAGAAAGATATTAAAGACAGAATGAAACTAATGGCTGAAACATTAGCAAAGTATAGGCTCGATGAGACCACAGATAAGAAGGAAGAAATTAAGATGAGCCTTGAGGAAGCAATCAAGATTATTCAGGTTACCTCAGTGTGCAATTCAGTGAAGGGGATCTAATCATCCAACCTCGAGGTTTCTGGGAGTTCTAAACCACTCTTGTCAGGTTCACGAGAGGGCCAGGCAAGGTTGTCTCCGGGCAAAGTTCATGAGAGAGATCAGAGCTCAGGAGGAGCGCGAGAAGATGCTCTCGTTGCAAGGAGCATCGACAATGGACCCTGATGTGGCGTCCACTTACATTCAGAAAGTCTGGAAGGGCTACTCTCAGAGGAACAAGACCATGAAACTCAGAGAGGAGGAATTGATATTCATCGGAATGCAGCCAAATTCTGATATGCCATCCAAACACAAGGATTCTCCTATCAACAAAGTCTCGAGAAGAGAGGTAAACATCAGCTTTGTCAACGTAGTTAATGATACTGATCGTCCATACGTCATAAATTGCCCAAATTATCTTATGCGAGGAAAGCATTCATTGATGGTCAAGTGTCGCATGATATTCTGAATTCTCTCGTTGATTCCCAGGAAGAACGTGTTCTGATTCAGTCACAGCACGAAAGGGAGTATCAGGATGCCTTGGTGAACATCAAGGAGAAAATACGCGAGGCGGAGGGGCCGGATATCAAGGAAAACATGCAGGACCAGATTCGACAGTGGTTTATCGAGACCAGGTAATTTCTCCGAAATTTGCATATGCCGCCTACACAGATGAGCTCACTGTAATAGACAACCTAATCGATTTCGAATGATCTGAGTATAGGAAAATTATTGTCCCACTTTTAAAATCTCGAATTTCCCAGAGATGCGACCGGCAAATTCCCTGACTACCCTTCTGACGATGAAGGCGGCTCCGCGGCCATCTTCAAAACTAAAGAGGAGGGCGCTGAAGAGGGAGGGAATGGTGACGGAGGGAAAAAGAAAGGAAAGAAGGGTAAGAAGAAGAAGGGAGAGAAGAAGAAGAAGGGGAAGAAGAAGGGTGGCAAGAAGGGAGATGCCCCAGCTGGTGGAGATGATGAGGAGGGGTTCAAAATGGCGCCGTCCTGCTTCATGCCTGGGATGGAAGAGGCATCAATGTCCTACGAAGAAATCTGGAAATACAGGGATGAGACGGAAAATTTCCAGCAGAAATACGACGCCGAGCTTATCAAGGAATTGAAGAGGTGAGTCTATAAGTGAGTTTGAGTCTATAAGTGAGTTTGAGTGAGTCTAAGTGAGTCTTAGTGAGGTGCTCAGGGTTTTGAATTAAACATCGAATGAAATGTCTCTTTACGATTGGGTCTGGATTATTTCTCTGTATCTAGGGGAGAAGTAGAATCTGAGATCAGAGTTCAAGTTGATGATTTGATGAGACAGGAGCTGAAAAATCTGAAAGCTGTACGTATAGTAGAATATATAGAAACTGTTAAGTGCTACGAGATATCAATACTCAGTCACAAACTCCATGCAACTCACAATCACAGTTCACACTGTCTCAACAAATCATCAACACTCGCCCATTGCTCAACACGTGAACGCACTTCATATCACATGTTATGAACACGTGCATAATCACGTCTTCCTCACCTCACATTCACACCCAGAATAGAAGTGGAGAATGAAGTGAGATTGTTAGTTGATGCTCAAATGAGGGATGAACTAAAGTTACTGAAAGAAGTAATCTCTAACTTCCTACCTTTCTTTCACTATTCATCGACATCCTACATGCATCCACTAAATCACTTATCATCGTTTTATTCATTGTTTTCGATTTGTTTATCATGAAAACTCAGGCCATAGAACGAGACAAGGGTAAAAAAGGAAAGAAAGGCAAGAAATCCGGGAAAAAGAAGGTATTTGCGTTTTACTAATTTTCCTATATTGTACAGGCATTGCAAAAAGATATGGGTAAAAAGGGCGGCAAAGGGTCCGCCAAAAAGAAGGTATTTGGTGGCGTCAAACTGTGAAGCAGCATTTCCCCCGAATCATCTTTTTGCTTTTAAGCCATTTTTGTTGAAGTTATTCGTAGTGAAGGTGGCAGCATATAGTGAAACACGGACATTTGGGGTATCCAAACTGAAAATTGAGAAATTTCTGGGTGCTTACTGTTTGCATGAGTACAACTGAATTCATGTCAAGTGTAGCTTTGGATACCCCAAATGTGTCCGATCTGTTGTTTACCGTTTGTTGTGATATCGGTATATTAAGTTATTCTGAGTGTAGGGGAAGAAGGGAAAGAAGGGGAAAAAGAGCGGGAAAGGGAAGAAAGGGAAAGATTTGACAGCTGACCGGTAACCCATGTGCATGTGCTTTCTGTACCCGTGCCTCGCAATTGCAGAGGTACGGGGACTCTTTTCTTTGATTTGCATGTTCAGTAATCAGTCTTTAGGGCGGAAAGAAGAAGGATAAGAAGGCTGGAAAAAAGGGAAAGAAAGAGAAGGACTTGACGCCTGATAGGTGAAGTATAGTGACAGACAGTATACTGACAGACAATCATATTGACACTCTGACTGGTTGAAAGAGTGACGCACTGAAACACTGACACGCTGAAACACTAAAACATTGACACTCTCAAAAACTGACAAAGTTACTGGCGGTTTATTACTGACTGACATAACGATTGCTAGTTTTCCCGATAATCGCTTGACAGAGAGACATAAATTTCCAGTGACCCATTCACTGAATGATAGAGTCATAAATCCACAAACTGGTTCACTGATTAGCTAACTGACAGAATCACTGAATGACTTCAAGAGAGAGGCTAACACTACTGTTTCAATCTTGCATGAACTTAAATCGTTTCATCTTCACCAAATGTCGATTTGCATGTGCTGACTTAACTAGTATATAGTGTATATTGTACATTGAATTGTCATGCAACGAATATCGACTACTTTCACAAGAACACGCCGCAACTCAATTCCGGAATCACTCAGGACTATTGAGAGTTTGTATGAAGAGTTGGTAAAAGAGGGCATTCTAGTGCAGTATCCCAAGGTGAAAATGTCAGACTACATGGGCGAATACAGGTGAGTTTTGTCTGCTATCATGGTCGCGCGCAGCACACCCAATAAGATCTGTTAATATCTATATCCTTCACTGATTTCTCCCTCTCTTAGTTACCTGGGTACTACTCTGAGACAGGCTAACATTGAGCCCATGCCCTCACTATCTGATGTGAGGAGAGTTGTGACAGAATATGGCATCTTGCCAATGGGTAAGATAGATAGCTCTATGTTTCGACATGCACTTGTTACCCACTCCAATGCGATATCCCGTCTTCTCAATGCAACACATCAGTGATATTCTATCACAGGATCACAGACTGTTCACGAAAACTCGCCCCATGTAAAATCTCTGATGATCGCCGGCCCTCACGGCACAGGCAAGAGGATGTTAGTGAATGCCATTTGCTCCGAGTTGGGAGCCAACTTGATGGATCTCACTGCTGAGAATATCTGTGGGAAATATCCAGGTTAATTGAAATAGTGTGCACTGTACATTCATGATGGCATGGACTGTAACACGGATGACTAAACTTATCTGTCATTCTTGCCTACAGAGAAGTTAACTTTGTCATATCCTTAGGAAAAGCCGGGCTAACCATGCTTCTTCATCTGGTTATGAAGGTGGGAAAACTGCTCCAACCCACCATAATCTACATCGGGAATGCAGAGAAAACATTCATCAAGAAAGTTGCAAAGAACGACATGTCAGACCCTAAGCGACTGAAGAAAGAGCTACCTAAGATTATCAAGAAAATGTCACCAGAAGACAGAATTCTCTTCGTGGGCACCTCCCTCACTCCTTGGGATATCCTTTTGATACTGAAACCAACGCGGTCATTGCATGTTATCATATTGCCAATGGTTGTCATGAAAATTTCGCCCCGTCACAAACTTATATAAAGTAGTTGGAACGCGCGGTGCAAAATGCGCGAACAGTTCTCCGGTTTTTGAGCTCTTGTTGCGCGGTTACCATGGAAATAGTAGTGACGCGCATCGATTTCTCGAAATTGTGCATTTATAACACAAGGTAGTATAGCGATCCAAGGTCCAAACTAAAACGTTTAACTCCTTAACTGATATGTATACATGCCGATATCAAGAGTCTGTGTCAGTGCTATCAGAAAGTCGTCCTAATACCCCGCCCAGATTACGCTTCAAGATACTGTGAGTCGGAGATTCACGAATAACCATTATTCGGGATTGCTATGAACCATTTCGATACTAAATGCACAATTTTCAGTGCTGTTCAAAGAGTTAATATTGAGGAATGGTGGGCGAATGTCACCTACACTCGATCTGAGTTCTCTTGCTAAGATATCAGACGGGTACACGCCGGGACACATCATTGGAGCAGTCAAGCATGTTCTGACTGAGAGAAGAATCCAACAGGTAGATCAGTGAACCATGTCATATCGATAATCAACTTATTAGTATCACATGGTTCTTATCAGCGATTCATTTCCCACTCCCTCACTCCTTGTCTCTCTACAGCTGCACAGAAAGCCGCTAACTGCTCTAGAGTTTGTAACACCTCTGGCAAGGATAGATCCAATCTACAAAGAGGAAGAAGAACAATTCAAGGTGAATGTCCTCTCGTCATATTAGATTCTGATTCTTTCAAGTTGTCAAAAGTGTTCCTCATAGGTTTTAACCCCAAACAATTGGGTCTACACTGCGTGTTTTGTGCTATCCAACCTCTGTAATTGTGAGTTATAGTTCGAGCAAACTTGTACTCAATGTTGCATCGTATGTTATTCTATAACAAGACTTGCTGTCTGTTCTTGCTCTCTGTTAGTCTGTTAACTGAGTTGTCAAATGAGTGTAAATGTCTCGTATTTAACCCTACTTATAGGCGTTCTATGACAAGACGACAATGGGTAAAAAGCGTCAGCAGCTCCTCAAGGGAGAGGAAGAGTAGAGAGATGTAGGCATAGCATTCTCTCGGAGCACATTTATTATAGGCATTGCAATATGTAGCTAGAATCAGTGGTAGAAGTAGATATCATACGTAGTGGGATCGTATTATAGCGTGCACATCCCGATTTATTATGTACAATTAACATATTAGATTGTTATGAAGCAACTTTGATCCAGGAACGTCCTAGCTTAAAACCAGCATACATCCAGCAAAAAGTATGCTCCATACTTATCATGAAAAGTGCAGCACAGAGCTATAGAGCAGGATCGTTGCGCTATTTGTCACATTGCTCACTCTATTGGGTGCTTCGCCTCCAACGCGAGTCTTGCTAAATTTCTTGATCGCGATATGAATAAGAATGACTATCTCCTAGTCGATGTTATGACACTAACTTGTCTCCTCTCAGAAATGGTACGTGAAGACTCCTCTCGGCAAGAAACGTGCTAAACTGAAAGCCGATGAGGAAGATGGAGAAGGAGGGGGTGGTGGAAAAGGAAAGAACGGAAAAGGTGGCAAAAAGAAAGGAAAAGGAAAGAAAAAAGGGAAGGGAAAGAAGAAGAAGTGATCAGACTATAATACCGATTGATAACAACAGAACAAAGAAAGTCGAGTTTTGACGATTTTATTGATACAATCCCTACAATGATACATGTGTTGCATTATCAAGAAACGCGAACGATTTTCAAGGAATTATAGTAAAATGCTGCATCAGTGCATCGTGATCAGCTAATTCATAATTATGAGACATCTCTTCATATCATCTCATGTGCAGTGTAATGCGACTGCATTGCAACTGTTAAAAGATTTCATATTAGATCCGGTATGCACTTATAAAACCGATCTGCCTTCCTCTGTTGTATAATTTGTCATATAGTTAAGCAGTAAGTTTGAGCTCAAGCTCATGTCAACTGTCAAGTTTAGTAAAATGATTTATAAACTTTAAGTACTAGTAGTACTGCGCCTATTATTCAGTATTCATGTTTCGGCCTTCGATGAAGCTGCGCTTGTCGATCAATGATAGACCCTGTCGAGAATTTCGTTTTGCGCGCGCGCGGCGCAAACTTATTCTCAGACAGGGTCTAACTCTATGGAATAATGGAATATGACAAAATTTACCACCAAAATTTGGTATTTGCCATTTAATTTGGGTCACGCGCAATTCAATGTGGGAACAACTACAAGTGTGGCTTAGCTTTTTAACATATATTGTCGATCGAAAGGCAAAATCAAAATCATCAAAAGACAAAATCGACCTTGTTGAAACGTTCAAAATTGTTCAAGGTAATGTGAAGTATGGTAGTCACTTATTTCAATCAGACAGGTCTGGTCTCAATATTGTTGGCAAAGGTCTGAAAAGTAACAAGAGTATTTGTGATTTGAGATCTAAGTTCCTCCCAGAACGTAAACGAAATTATTGGAACAAGTTACCAGTTTTCCTGAAGAACTCTGAGAATGTCAATGCATTTAAATCTAATCTAGACATTTTCAAGAGTCAGAGTAAAGAATCATTTGACCGCAACTATTGTCAGATTGTATTGGGAAGTATCTAAGTTAATCATTGATAGGATAGAAGGACCTAATTACTTGAATAACAAGGAAAAGTTTAATAATTTTCGTGTTGAAGATCCTTTCATTGCTAAGAAGAAAGGTATTGATTTAACTTAACCAAATAAACTTTTTAAATTTTGTGTATTTCATTTTCACTACCTATGGCTTAAATTATTACATAGTTTCAAGTTAATAAAATCTTATGTTGTTTTGTATGTTGTAATTCACAGGACTGTTTTAAATAAGAAAGTTCTTAATTTGGGTACCTTGAAAAAATGTTACTTAACAATGATATAACTGCTTGAGATTGGCACTGAATATCTGAGTTGATCTTCTGTCAAAAACATTCTATTCTATTCTATTCTATTCTATATTCGAAAATATGATTGTGCATTTTAATTCTGTGAGGTTGGAGGTTGTCACATGAAACCTTACCTCTAGTCTGTTATGCATTTTTTGTGCCCTAACAGTCAGGTAAGGTTTCACAAATCTGACCTGTTTAATGGATCTTTACCCAAAGTGTAAAGGAATATTGAGTGGTCCTCATTGATGTTTTGGAAAAGTTTTTTAATGTCATTCCAGAAGTGTATTTTCCAGAAGTATTTAAATCAATGGCTAGTACTGAAACATAGAAGCTCTGAGATTGATGTTTTGGTGGTTGCAGGAAGTTATGGTGTATGGAGATCAAGTCTGGCAGCTTTGTTAGAATAACAAAAGATTTTGAGTCAGATGTTAATGGTGACCTAAATCTCTTCACTGGGGATATTGTGAAGGTAATTGACCATGCAACCTGATTGAAGTAAATATGAATCTGAAAAGTTCTTATCGAAATGTTTTTACTTTGTTTCAGATTCAAAATCAAGGAGATTTTCATTTCAGGTTAAAAGTGTACTGAATGATGAATGGCTTGATGGTGTATTTGGTGATTCTCATGGACTATTTCCTGCCTCTTGTTGTATTGGACTGAAACTAATTGACTGTGCTGAGCCATATGGTGTAAGTAGGTCTTCCATAATAACAGTGGTTGAAACTTGTGATTGATGAATACGCAAATATCAAGTATTACATTGATTTCAGGTTGCTCTTCATGATCATGAAGCTCATCTTCATGATGAACTGTCATTTCTTGCCGGAGATCAAGTTTATTTCACAGAAAGAGTTAATTCTGAGTGGTATAAGGGACATTGTGATGGCAAAATAGGGATGTTTCCAATCAGTTTTGTTGAGATCGTCAATGACATTGGAAGTAACAAGTCAATAGATAAATTACCTAAAAGACCTCGTAGCCTAGACCCTGAAACATTAGCTGCCCTCAAGGAAAGTTCCTCGAGAACCAATTCTCAGTCTATTAAAAGCAGAAGAATGTCCCAAGACCAACCAAATGAAATTATGGACAGCAACAAGGAAGTTCCGGCCCATGGCAACACTTCCAATAACTCTCAACTTGCTGAAAGTGTCCCAACTGAAGACCTTATCCCTCCTCCACGCCGAACATCCAGATCAGCCAAGTCAATGGACAAAAACCAGAATGGGGCTGATCAGCCTGCTCCAAAGCGTCCTCCAGCTCTTGACAATCAGACTTTCCATGAATTGAGAGAGAGATCAAATTCTGCAGTGAGGAAAGAAGACCGAGGAGTGGTTTTAGATTTGACTGAGCCTCCAGAAGTTGAGTAAGTAACGGAACATTTCTTATCTGTTATTTGTTATCTGCCTCATCACATGTAACTTAGATAGATATGAAAGATTGGTTACTAACAATAAAACCAATCTCAGTATAACAACGATACCCAACAACTGCACTCCCACTAAAAGTGATGAATCAAAGTTCACAGAGGTCACGCCTTCCGGTTACTCAGACTGGAATACCGGAAGTTCGGCTCCAGCACAACCAGATGAAGATTTATTGACTGATCCTTTTAATCAGCAGTCGATAGAGGAGGTGGAATATGCGAATGATCAGGATGTGGAAGTTGCTGAGAAGGATGATTCCATAATTGGAGAGGTTAGGATTGTGATGACATGATGTTTGATCATTGATTGAAACTTAGTAGAAACTTTCATCTTATTTTTGTTATCTAATCATAGCATTCTTTAGGAGCACGAGGTGTCTGCTCAAGAGGTAGCGAAACTGAAGAAGATTCAAAAATCGTTAGCTGATAAAGAACGCCAACTAGAGGTGCTGATTGGAATAATACTAGGTACCTGTTAATCATGCCATCATGATCACTGTCGTTTTATCGTCACTAATTCCTCGTAGACCGAAAGAGAAAGCAAGAGAACTACGGAAGACTTACTCGCCCAGCAATTTAGTGGAAAAAGCATCGATAAGGAGAATGTAGAAGTACTAAGATCACTACTCAATGGTAAGGATAATCATTCAGAAACAGCTATCAATGATCAGCAATTGTTGCCGATTATCATCAATTTGGATCAGCTGCAAGCAAATCTTTGGACTTGACAGCTATCTTTAGTACTCGACGACCTATCACTATTCAAGTTTCCGATATTTTGTACATGGCTGATACAGTATTACATAATAGGTACTGTATGTGAGTCTTGAGACGTGTAATAAAGCTGTCAAGATCTGTAATTATTAACCCTCTCTCACACAAATGTGTAGCGAAATGAGTTTATACACAGTTTACAGCCGGTATTGACATGTCACGTGATCTTCTATATTTCAGCGCATAATGAGAAAATAGCTGAATTGTGTAACAAGATTGATGCAATCAAAGCTAAAACTAGGACGATCAAATCACCTGAATGTGAGTTGTTCTTTGAGGACATCCCCCTTTCCATTGGCATCAGTTCGCGCAGTGCAACGCTAATCATTGACTCCAATTTCTACTTGACTCCAATCCCTACTTGGTATCATGCAGGTGAGAAAGTTGACAAGTTAGACGGAATAGCTCGCCGTGATAAAGTCCTGATTGAACTTCTGGAGACTGAAGAGAGTAACTTGAACCAGCTGAAAATCTGTATCAGAGGCTTCGTGAACCCGATTCGGGAGAGTTCTGTAAGTCACGTGACATCAATGTGACATCCATATCTGTGTGCTTGTTAACCGCCCGGAGCCTGTTGAGCGTTGACTGATATAACGAGATATGGGCCCCAATCATGAGCGGTATTCCACTGAAATTAAATTAATCTGGTCTCAGGAACACTCTATGGATGTCGACTTGCTGTTTCTAAATATAGAACAGATTGTGGTGGTCGGTGAGAAGCTTCTCATGATGCTCAAAGGACAGGCAACTCTCATGTCACACGAGCAAATGATCGGTTAGTTAATTAAACTAACCAATTGAATAAACTGTTTAATCAAAATAAACTATCCAATACAACATGGTATACTTTGCTTGATTTCCCTCAATCCACTGCTATCAGGGAGATGTTTCACCTATCTAGAGGAAGATCTCCACAGAGAATACACGTTCTACCTTGAGAACCATGCGTCCGTTATGGAACTCTTAAAAACGGTTTGCCAGTTTGATGGATCGAGTTATTATCCTGTGAAAAGTAAGAAAATACTCACAATCGAAATCCTTTCTCCAGTACATCGATGATAAAGATAATAAGGAACTTCTCAATGCTTGTCTGCTGAAAATCAGGTACAAACTCCAATCTCTTACAGAATTCTTGCTCTTGAACTCCGAAATAGATTCTACATCCCAACGGAAACTCCTTCAATTCAGTACTCAATATCTTATTCACTGTAATTCACTGTAATTCACTTGTAATTCACTACATCCGCCTACATCCCAACCGTAATTCCTTTAATTCAGTACTCTTGTTGATAGCACCTCATTTTGTCGCAACACCTCATTCTTTGCTCTGATTATTCACTTGTTTGCATCAGAGAGGAGACATCTGTCCTGGATTTGCAGTCTATATTGATACGGCCTGTACAGAGAATCATGAAGTACCCTCTGCTACTGAGAGACATGCTGGAAAACACCCCCCAACACTGGGCAGACAGGTCATTGTTGTGACGTCATGTATATTGTATACTGTATAGGGAGCTTCTAGGGGGTTCCTACTGAATCTATATTGTTGATCCTCCATGACAATCCTTCAAATAGAATGTTTCCATTTGTTAGACATATGCGAGAGAATTACTATTTATGAACATAAAATAAGGTCACTCCACTGCCAAAAGTAATCACTAAAATTCCTCGCAGGCCGTTCCTTGTATCTGCTCTTGAAATTGTCGATAACATTGTTGTGTACGCGAACGAAAACAAACGGAAAGATGAACTGAGTAAGCAATCACAATTTTCAAGACGATTTTATCAATGACGAATGCAGTATAATTGATACGAGAGTTAACGAAGTAATTTCACAAATTAATTTCACAAGTTAAAAAAGTAATTTCACAAATTAATTTCACAAGTTAACAAAGTAATTTCACAAGTTAATTTCACAAATTAACAAAGTAATTTCGAAAATTAATTTCACAAGTTAACGAGGTAATTCCAGTTCGACGTTACAACCACGAAGTCGTGGACAGCTCGGCTCTTCCGAAACTTACGCTCCACAGTTTGAAAAAGAAGAGCAAGCGTCTCACCACCACTCTTACACAAAGCCTCAATATTACATCTTCGGTAAATGACGATATCGATCAATGCTTGGTTAGTTGTCTATTTGGTGCAAACAGCGTCACCTATACTAGTCGAGAAACAAGCCGAGAAACTAGTCGAGAAACTAGCCGAGAAACGTTGCAAATTCAGTTCATATTTTGCACTCCATTCCCGCAAGGTCGTTGCCGATACGTCATTCAACTCTCTAGCAGAGAAGTTCAGTTCCCTGGTTGTCATCGTAAAGACACTAATCCGTGAAGCAACAAACTTCACTGATCTGCTCAAGGTTGTCAAATTTGATAATGGTTTTACCTGATTATAATTGTCAGCAGCTCATTTTGAAATTGTCTTATTAATCCATATTTACCATATTCAACCATATTTAACCCCACAGAAGGTTCAAGTCGACATGCATAACCTTTGCACCTACATTCACAACTTTTATGACTACCTTGAGAACCAAAAGAATGTTTTCCTTTACCATGGTGCTGCTCTCAAGATTGCACAAACATCAACTCCAACATTTGTGAGTTATTAGACAGAAGAACTAACGTCAAATTCATATTGACGAGCGAGGTGAAATACGCTGTAGTTCTTATGAAAATGTATTCAAGATGATGAGTTATTGCTAGTTTCTGATATTTCTCTGAAAATGAAAAACTATTCTTTATTTACTCAAACAAAATGCTAGAAAAAAATTGTTTTCCAGCATTTTGTGCGGTATTTGAATTTTGAATTGTACCACGAAACCTGATATGCTATGTATAGGAATTGTACCGAACCGCTTCATTATTTCCGTGTGTAGCACACATTGTGAATGTCCATTGTGTTTTGCCACACATGAGTTAAGGGCAGCGAATTACCCAAAACGTGGTAAAAGAACGTGAAATGTGTTTCTCAGAGTCTTCCGATACTGCAATTGCAGAAACCTTGAGAAGAATGTGGGAAAATGTCAAGTCTTTTGACTCGATGAATACAAAGCTTCACACTCGCTTTTACATCTTTATATTTTACTAAGTTTTGTATTTGATAAATCAATAACCCATATTCCTAGATAAAAGATCTGGAAGAAGGACCGTTGACAACTCTAAATGAGTTGTTGTCAATGTTCACAGCCCCCCAGTACTTCATTGAAAAGAGAAACAGCAAGAAGCTGGACTACGACAACTTATCCGCCCAGGCGGTCGACGCTGGCTTGGTAAGGGAGATTATAAGAGGACCAATACAATTGTTTGAATATTAATTTGAAGGCGGGCATTTGCAATGCTTCTTTCCACTAAATCAATGCCTGGTGTGACCAAGGCGGTCAATATCTCTTGTCTTTACTCACTCCAAACTTTCACTTCTCTCTATTATTTCTAGGAAACGGAAGCATTGAGAATTGCTCGAGGAGAATTTGAGGCGTTAAACATTCAACTGCTCGATGATTTACCAATTCTCGTACAAGAAGGTAAGGAATATTATCGCCCGTGACGTAGTGCTATCAGCAGTTGTTTGGTGTGTGTGGTTGTGTGTGTGTGTATGTGTGTGTGTGAGTGTGTG